>JAMXBD010004094.1:0-85056 GCA_024138025.1 Combretum micranthum | reverse complement strand
CTCTCATCATTTTTCAACATGAGGAAAATACAAGACGAAGGATGCAAAGTTGGTGCCTTATCATCAATATTTACTAGAATTGGCACAGAAATTCAAAGAAATATCATTCACTTATATGCCAAGAAACCAGAACCAGTTCGCGGACGCATTGGCCACATTAGCATCTATGATTCAAATCACTGATGGGGTTGAGATCCAGCCCTTAAAGGTTCGCATTGAGGAAGAACCGGCATTTTGCTTGAATACCGAGGAAGTCCCAAGGAAAGATCCCTGGTATGCTAATATCAAAGAATTCCTCCAAGATGGCAAATACCCTGAAAATGCTTCAACTAAGGAGCAAAGAACACTAAGACGCTTAGCAGTTCATTTCATACTCAATGGTAATACATTATACAAAAAATCATTTGATACTACTCTTTTGAGATGCATAGATGAGGCAGAAGCAGATATGTTGATGAAGGAAGTCCATGAAGAGATATGTGGACCTCACATGAATGGATATATGCTAGCTAAAAAGATTATGAGGATGGGTTACTTCTGGATAACTATGGAATCAGATTGTATTAAACACGTGAGACATTGTCACTTGTGCCAAATATACTCCAACAAGATGAATGCTCCTCCTAAAGAATTGTATTCATTACCTTCACCTTGGCCCTTCTCAATGTGGGGTATGGACATGATAGGACCAATTTCGCCAAAAGCCTCAAATGGTCACCGATTTATATTAGTAGCAATTGACTATTTTACTAAATGGGTTGAAGCATTTTCGTACGCTAATGTTACCAAGGAGTAGTTATCAAGTTCATCAAGAGAGATATCATAGCCAGATATGGAGTCCCTGATACAATCATTACAGACAATGGTACCAATTTGAATAACAAATTAATGTCTGAATTGTGCCAAAATTTTGGGATCAAAATCGGAACTCTACCTATATCGACCTCAGATGAATGGGGGCAGTTGAAGCGGCCAACAAGAACATCAGGAAAATAATAGAGAAATGGCTATCACTTACAAAGATTGGCACGAGATGCTACCTTTTGCACTCATGGCCTATCGAACATCCATTAGGGTATCAACAGGGGCAACCCCCTATCATTAGTATATGGTGTGGAAGCAGTTTTGCCAGTTGAAGTTGAAATTCCATCACTCAGAATATTGGCAGAAACCGAATTGAATGAAGCTGAATGGGTAAGAAATAGGATTGATCAGTTAAATCTCGTTGATGAAAGGAGGATGACCGCCTTATATCATGGTCAGCTTTACAGCAAAGAATCGCTCGAGCATTCAATAAGAAAGTTCGCCGAGAAATTTCAAGGAAGGAGACTTAGTCTTGAGAAAAGCACTCCCGAACGTTCAAGATCCTAGAGGAAAGTTTACTCCTAATTACGAAGGACCATATGTAATAAAGAGGGTGTTGCCTGGTGGTGCACTAATTTTGACTAGAGTGGATGGTCCAGATTTGAAAGACCCTGTAAATTCTGATGCGGTCAAGTTGTACTACTCTTGAGAAATTAATGAAAATTCTATCAAGTTCAGAAATGTGTTGACTACTTTGTCTATGCGTGGTCTAATTTTTGTTATCTATCGACAAAAAGATATCTGTAGCGGTCCCCAATCATCAGATCAGTCATTGACCTTTCACTTCAATTGATAAGTTTTCTTGCATCCTTATATCTCTCAAATTTTTTAAAAAACATGAGCGTATCGTGAGAGAGAGATTTGAGCAATTGATAAAGTTATAAAAACATTATAATGCTTTGAGATTTGATCTTTTCTTAAAGAAATACCTATTTCGGACCAATAACACAAGAAGTCGATAAGTTCAAGCTGCAAAGTAAGGGAGATACAAAGAACCATCTCCTATATCGTTCCGACATCAAGACCATCAAAAGAATCCAATTACCATCAAAAGACAAACAGAGATACTCAATTCAAAGGATAGCCACTATGAAGATCTCCAGCCTGACGGAATAAACCTAGTGATGAGCGGACTTTACCAAGTGGTCTGACAAGTTTAGAAGCTTCTATAAGAATCTGGTAAGTTTTGAAAAAAAAATGATGAAAAAATGAATGAAAAATGAAAATGAATATATATTGCTAGAATTAAGTTTTTCAGGATATTAGCTATAGAAGCCATGCGAAGCATGAGGAAATCAAGATCTCAGGACATGAGATTTGGGGATCAGAACATGAGACCCAGTTCAAGGAATGCATAATCAAATCAATGCCAGCTCAAGGAGCGCATTTGAACAAATCATAGGCCAGCTCAAGGAGCGCCATCTCCACAAGTGCTCAAGGAGCGTGCTTGAATCATCTAAGACAAATGCTAGCTCAAAGAGCGCTTATCCAATCAGGTGCCAGCTCAAGGAGCGCGCCTAAACCAAATCAGATGCTAGCTCAAGGAACGCTTATCCAAATCGAGTGCCAGCTCAAGAAGCGCGCTTGTATCAAATCTAAATCATAGGCTAGCTCAAGGAGCGTCTATCCAAATCAAATGCCAGCTCAAGGAGCGCGCTTGAACCAAATCAAATGCTAGCTCAAGGAGCGCTTATCTAAATTAAGTGCCAGCTCAAAGAGCGCACTTGTATCAGTCATGAGACAAATGTTAGCACAAGAAGCAATCCAATTCAAAAGGCAGTTCAGAACATGAAGCATATTCGCAGAACATGTGAAACGTTTCAGGGGTCTTTTCAAGCATAAGGATCGCTAGCTCAGAGGAGCGCCATCCTTTTCTTCAAGAACATGAATCATTTCTATTCGAGAAACAACTTCATCTCTGCTCAAGAAACAATTCTATCTCTGTTCAGAAAACGACCTCTTTTCAAGTAAAGACTCAGTACATGAGACCTGAATCAAGGGATGGTTCAGTACATGAAACATCCTTGCCCAAGAAGTGATTCAATAAGCATATCAGAACATGAAAAGCTCTCATCCCGCTCAAGAAGTGGGAATTCCAGATGAGGTAAAGTCAAAATGAGGTCTACTTTATCTTTGTGATGAGGTTTTGACAAACCTCCTCACAAAGAGGGGCAGCTGTAGACATCTCATTTTGACATTTTTTGTCAAAATAAATACCAAGCTTAGTATACATAATTGGATTAATTAAAATTTTACAAATTATAAATGTTAAAGCTAAGAATGAAAATTAAAAAAAAATTAAAAAAAATAATAATAAATCAATTTAATAGAAATAAATATAATAGATGTAATATGGATAATTAATATAGTATAATGTAATTTCGAAAATTCGTAAAAAAAAAAAAACAAAAAAAGAAAAATTTTACTGTTCATCGTCTTCCAGCTTTGGCCGCCCGATGGGCCATGTTTGAGAGCTTTTTTGGCTCGATTTTCGACCATTTTTTACAAAACCAAGCACGTTTTTAAAAGTAGGCGCGGAGTAGTTTATATTGGTATAAAATTTAGTTGTTGTTTTCATCAAGAGAAAGGGTTTCAAATTTGAATTCGAAAATTAAAAAAAAAAATCGTTTTTAGCTTCCGAAAAAAAATGGAAAATCCGAGATTTTTGTTAATGACAGTTGTTTAACGTTCAAAATTAACGGTAATGACAGCTATTTTTATGTTAATGACAACTAATTAATAGTTGTAATTCATTTTTTTGGATTAAATAAAAAAGCCCCAAATTTAACTCTATAATAGAGAATAAAAAAAAAAACAGAAGAGGGGACTCCATACGAATCACAAAAAAACTATTTGATTCGAGATTCTTGAAATTAGCTTTTCAATGATAAGTTTCAACTTTGAAGTTTTTCGAGCAAGATTAATCGAATTACTCCACGGATCAGGCTAAATCGGAAAATTGGAAGTCGAGATTTCAAGTTTCACCGACTCCAATTCCATTTCCCTTCCAGTCGCGTTCGTTGGCAGCTGGGAATAGAGACGAAGCTCCATCCGATCTTTCCTCCGTCGGACTAGAGGGATTGCTCTGATTTCATCTCCCTACGCGAATTCAATTCGCAATTCGTCCACGCGCGCGTCCTCCCCTTCCAGAATCCATTTGCAGGTATGATGATGATGATGATGATGTTGATGATGATGATATAATAATAATAATAATAATAATAATAATAATAATAAAATAGGAAAATAGAAATAAGAAAAATGAAAAATTAGTATATAATTATAATATTCAAAATCTATTATGAATATATTGTGTTGCTTAAAAAATAATAATAATAAATAAAATATGTGAAATTAATGTTAGTTTGAATCAAGATAGTATAGTCATTATAACATGTATATATATATATTTGTCAATGAATATTTGCTTTTCGCCATGATGAATAGGTTTTTTATGGAAAGTTTTGTTATTAACATGAAAATTTTGATTAGATTAAAGTTTTAGGCTTATAATGAATTATCCAATAGTGTACGAGATGGTATTTCAATGTTCATGAAATTGTTTTATAATATGTCTAAATATTTACCGGTGATCTTGGTATTGATATAACCATTTTGAAAAAGCATGATCTTGGATATATGTTATTTTTATTCAATTAAAAGTTTTTTTGGAATTGTAATGGTGCATCGTATTGTGTTGATCTTGTGAAATTTATTCATGATATTACAAGTTGAGATATTTTTATGATTAAGAGGATATATGAAATTTGACAATGTCAATGAATGTTTGTTCTAAAAATATTAATTTGAATTTAGGGTTTAAATTTTCATGATATAGTTTTGATTGTTTTATCTTTTTGCATTAATATAGTAATGATTTTTTTTTTTGTTAAAATTGAATTATTATATATGTTAGGTATGTGTTCATAGAATTACATTAAGATCTTGTTATTGATAATATAACTATAATCATGCCCTAATCATAAGGAATATATGAAATTTTTTAGAGTTTTAGGTTTATAATATTTGAATTGTGTAATCATGTATGATGATAGTCATTATTCCTTTTATGCCATTATGACCTTGATTGTAATAATATTGAATTTTATGATTTCACTATATATGAAACCACATTGAAATCTTGCCTTTCATAATGTAATGTCAATGATATATAAATCTTGATTATGCCATGATATTGGTTTGTTGAAATTAGCTTGTTAAATATTGATGTTCCTTATAATGTTTTTATTCTTGATGATATGTATGATCAATTGATATGCATGATATGTGGTTATGATTTCTTGTTCAAAATTTTTGTCACCTAGAAAAAATCCTATTTTTCATAAAATTGTTAAAACCTAACTTAATAGATTTAGGATTCATGTTAAAAGATATGTATATATTTTTCATAAAATTAACAAAATTAATGAACTTAAAGCAAAAAGATTTCGAAATATTCTAAAATTAACTAACAAATTAAATTTTTCTAAAAGAACTACGTGTGGTCTGATCCCGATTAGCGAGTACGTAGGCACCTAAATGGGCGACTTAAAATATGTAAAAAAAAATTATTTTTGTGAATTTGTTTGATTTGTTAGTTTCGTTTAGAATATATGAATATTGATAGAATTTGATAAGATTTATTAATTTGAATATTTTGAGTTTTTAGATTATATATGATTATCGATGGAATTTGATTAGTATTTTTTGGCATATTAGACATATGTTTAGTTAATTAGATTTGATAAATAGTTTAGATTTTGAAATTAGGGTTCAAAAGAAAGCAATTTAAATATGGAAAGTTAAAGTGGTAACGTTTAGGTTTTAATAGGTTAGCCCCCGAACTCAAGTTAATTTCTAGTTCTCGTTTTCAAAAACGATTTTTCGCAGATCAGTAGCAAAACCAAAATCAACCTACCATTGGTTTTGGTTTATTTTTTCTCGACTTTAGTCGAGTGACGACTCCAAAAATGTTTTAAAAATTCAAAATTTCCTTTAATTCTTAGTCGAGGATTCGTATTGAATGGGTTAGGGTTTAGTACAAATCGGATTAAAGGAAATCGAAAAACCAGGCTCGACAGTAGGAATAGAGAACAAAAGAGATTCCAACAACGTACCAGCTGAACGCGGAGTACCCCCGCGTAATCAACCAGAGAATAACCCTGCTCCTGCCCCGAACCAGCAAAATGACTTTGCAGCTGCCATTGGACAGATGAACCAATTCGTAGCTATTTTGATTCAGCAACAAAATCGAAATAACCCAGCTCCTGCTCCACCTCAGAACGCTCCTGAAGCTACGGTAGAAGCACCCGGCGAACAGTCACACGCTGCACCATTTCCACCACCACCACCGCCGAGATCACATCAAAACTTGCTCGCCAATTTCATCAAAAGTAATACCTACTTTGATGGAACCTTCGGAAAACCAGCTGAGGCCGAAGATTGGTTGGCCCAGATTGAGAGATCGTTTGATGGTTATGAAGTACCCCACCACTTAAGAGTCAGTTTTGGGACATTCATGTTGAAGTTCAATGCTCGCATATGGTGGGAGTCAAAGAAGCGAGAATAGCCTGCTCCAGTTACGTGGGATATGTTTCGAGAAGAGTTCTTGGAGAACTACTTTCCAGGGAGTCTAGAGTTCGGTACAGTGCTGAGTTCTTTAACATTACTCAGAAGGGAGAACCATCGAGCAGTACGAAACCGAATTCAGTCGCTTGTTGCAGTATGCTCCTGACTTATAAGCACAGCGAGGAGCTAAAGAGACAAGTTTTCTTGAATGGGTTAGATGAAGACCTAAAGATTCGCTTGGTGGAGTTTGATGTTAAAGTTTTAAGGGGCTAGTGGAAAAGGCTCGAATTATTGAAGAAGCCAAAAAGATGAAAACAAAAGCTCCGGAGAAGAAGGTATTTGTGTTGGAAGGAAGCCATATGAAGGACCAAGTTCTGGGTTCAAAAATAAGAGGTTTAAGACCTTTGGAAGTTTCAAAGGAAGTGGAAGCAATCAGAGGGAGGTGACCAAGGTAGATGTCACATGCTGGAAATGCCGAGGGAAGCATTATCCAAAGTCCTGCCCACAATTGCAAAACAAGTGCTTCTTTTGTGGCAGCCCGGATCATAAAATCTGGAGTGTCCCAAGAAGAATACCAGTGTCTGCTATGTGTGCAAGCAGCCAGGGCACTTTGCAAATGAATGCCCAAAGAGGAAAAATGCTCTTGTGAGGTCATCCAACACCTCGGGAGGATCCGCCCTTGTCAGAACCAACAATGGCAATGGAAATGGGAACCGCTCTGGCACCTCGATGCATGGAATGAGAGTCTACAACCTGGAGGGCCAGTGGATGTGCGAGGAAGCAGATGATGAGGAGGAAGGATGTGAGTTTGCTGCCTTGGAGGGAGACGAAGGCTATGATCATGGACTCGTTGCAGGTTAGCCTTAACCTTAAGCTTTCGTTTTGTTTATAGTATCTTTTTACGTTAATCTGTCGCAATAGAATCCCTATACCTCTTTAGCCTAAAGCTTTAGAAAAAGGTATAGTATGGTTAGTAACTAGTGCGTGTTAAACGCAGGAAGTATACGAGTAGCTAACGAGACCGCTTACGCCTTGTTTGATACCGGAGCCACCCATTCGTTTATCACCCCCAACCTTGCTAAGAAGAGTGGATTACCTATAGTCACCACCGCTACCAGCTTCAAGATAAAGACACCACGGGTAGCGTCGTAACCACCCAAGAGATGTTGAAGGAATGCCCTTTAGAGATCCAAGGTCACCATACGACAAGTGATTTGATCGTGTTGGAGATGAATAAGTATGAAGTAATTCTTGGAATGAGTTGGTTGACCCATGTTAAAGCCACGGTAGATTGTCGAGAGAAGAAGGTGAATTTTAAGGATGTAAATGGGAAGGATATTGAGTTTAAAGGAGAATCCACGGTCGTAAGGAGGCAAGGATTAAGTTCGCTTGAGTTGGTGACGGATGAGGAGGAGATTGACCAACAAATCAATGCTATAGAAGAAGAAGGTGAAGGACCAAAGGTGGAGGATATACCCATAGTCAATGAGTTTCCTGACGTTTTTCCTAAGGAATTACCTGGATTGCCACCAAAGAGGGAGATCGATTTTGAGATTAGCTTGATGCCAAATACCGAGCCGATATCAAAAGCTCCATACCGCATGGCACCGGTAGAGTTGAAGGAACTCAAGAAGCAATTACAAGAGCTTCTGGATCAAGGATTTATACGCCCAAGTGTATCACCATGGGGAGCACCAGTTTTGTTCGTTAAGAAGAAGGATGGATCCATGAGGTTATGTGTCGATTACCGGGAGTTGAATAAGGTTACAATCAAGAATAAGTATCCATTACCCCGGATTGATGATCTCTTTGATCAGTTGCAAGGAGCAAGCGTGTTTTCACGCATCGACTTGAGATCTGGATACCATCAGTTAAGAGTAAGGCCGGAGGATGTACCAAAGACTGCTTTTCGAACTCGATATGGACATTATGAGTTCTTAGATGTCTTTTGGATTGACAAATGCACCTGCTGCTTTCATGGACTTGATGAATCGAATCTATAAGCCCTTGTTGGATAAGTGCGTTATAGTTTTCATCGACGACATTTTGGTCTACTCAACCACACGAGAGGAACATGAGGAACACCTCCGTATGGCGCTTAGGACGTTAAGAGAACATAAGTTGTATGCCAAATTGTCAAATGTGACTTTTGGTTGGATAAGATATCCTTTTTAGGACATGTTGTTTCAGGAAGTGGCATATCGGTTGATCCTGAAAAGATTAAGCAGTGATGGAGTGGAAGCAACCAAAGACGGTAACGGAAGTAAGAAGCTTTCTTGGACTAGCTGGCTATTATCGAAAGTTTGTAAAGAATTTCTCGACTATAGCCAAGCCGTTAACGCAACTTACTCAAAAGAATGAGAAGTTCATCTGGACCGATAAAAGAGAAAGGAGTTTTCAAGAGCTCAAGCAAAAGCTTGTATCCGCACCGATACTCGTTTTGCCAAACCCTGAGAAGCCTTACACGGTGCATAGCGATGCATCAAGAAATGGTCTTGGATGTGTGCTAATGCAAGAAGGAAAAGTGATTGCTTATGCTTCGCGACAGTTGAGACCACACGAGCAAAATTATCCGACGCATGACTTGGAGCTAGCTGCCGTTGTTTTCGCACTCAAGATATGGAGGCATCACTTGTATGGACAAAGATGCGAAATATATACGGATCACAAAAGCCTCAAGTATCTATTCACTCAGAAGGAGTTGAATATGAGACAACGGAGATGGTTAGAGCTTATAAAGGACTATGATCTTGGAATCAACTATTGTCCAGGAAAAGTTAATGCCGTCGCGGATGCCTTCGGAAGAATCATGAAGTTGCCGCTTTGTTGACCGACCAAAAGGAGTTGGTAAAAGAATTCGAAAGGCTGAGTATCGAATTCATTGGAAAAGATGTGGAGGTGGAAATATCTAGCTTGGTGATGGAACCAACCCTTGTGGAACGAATTAAAGAAGCTCAACGATATGATGAAGTCATACAAAGGATCAAACGGGAAGTACAAGCGGAGAAGTATACTGATTTCACCGTAGATGACGAGGATGTAGTGAGGATGAAGGGAAGGTTATGTGTGCCAGATGATGAGGATATGAGAAAGGAAATCATGAGTGAAGCTCATAACTCAGGATACACAGTACATCCGGGAGGAACTAAGATGTATCAAGATCTTAAGAGCCACTTTTGGTGGAATGGATGAAACGGGATGTAGCTGATTATGTGATGAAGTGCCCAACTTGCCAACAAGTAAAGGTGGAACATCAAAGGCCGGGAGGATTGCTAAAGCCTTTGCCAATACCTGAGTGGAAGTGGGATCAAATCTCGATGGATTTCGTGTGTGGACTACCAAGGACATCGGCAGGATATGATGCCATATGGGTCGTGGTAGATCGCTTGACAAATCGGCTCATTTCATACCAATCAACATGACGTACTCAATGGACAAGCTAGCCAAGCTGTACATAAGGGAAATAGTACGATTACATGGAGTACCTGGATTGTGTCAGACCGAGATCCTAGATTCGTGTCTAAGTTTTGGACAAGTTTACAAAAGTGTATGGGGACAAAGTTGCACTTTAGCACAGCTTATCACCCCCAAACCGATGGACAATCGGAACGGACGATCCAAACCTTGGAAGACATGTTGCGTGCCTGTGTTATGGAATTTAAAGGAAGCTGGGATGCTCATTTGCCGCTCATAGAGTTTGCCTACAACAACAGCTATCACTCGACCATACAAATGCCGCCATATGAAGCTTTGTACGGACGACGCTGTAGATCGCCTCTGTTTTGGGATGATGTAGAAAAGCTTGCTATTGGACCAGATTTGGTACAAGATGCAGCAGACAAAGTGAGGATAATCCGACAGCGAATGAAAGAGGCCCAAGATAGACAGAAAAGCTGGGCAGATCAGAAAAGGCGAGTTCTCGAATTTCAAGTAGGAGACCATGTGTACTTAAAGATAAATCCAATCAAGAGTATACATCGAGTACGCTCACAAGGAAAGTTGAGCCCAAGGTACATTGGACCTTTTGAAGTGCCTGAACGAGTGGGAGATTTAGCCTATCGCCTAGCCCTGCCACCAAACCTATCAGGTGTGCACAATGTGTTTCATGTATCGGTCTTACGCAAGCATGTCACGGATCCAGATCAAGTAGTAGAGTTGGAGCCAGTGTTGCTAAGGGAGAACCTCACTTATGAGGAACACCCGGTATAGATTTTGGATCGAAAAGTCCAAAAGCTTCGGAACAAGGAGATCAAATATGTCAAAGTCCTCTAGAGGAATCACACCCATGAGGAGGCAACTTGGGAAGCGAGGACGAAATCTGACGCAAATATCCGAATCTTTTCGAGGAGTCAGATACAATAGTCAAGTTTTAGGACAAAACTTTCTTTAAGGAGGGTAGGTTGTAAGGCCTCTAGATTTTTCAATAATATTAGCAAATCCTAAGAACCAGAAGTGAAACAAAACCCTAAGTTAACCTAGTTATGATTAGTCTAGTGAATCTAGACTGGCAATCCCTGTTCTTAAACCCTAGAAAACGAAATGAAATAATTGTGGATTATGGTTCGTAATAATATAAGAAGCCTAAAAATATCAGATTTGAATTTTTCTAGTGTCCTTCGGATCCGATCGGGATCATTTCAAAAACCGTGCCCCGGAGCACCGGATAGCAAAAATTCCGACAACACCAATAGATTCGTAAAAATATAAGGTTTTCAAAAATATCAGTTTTAAAATTTTTCGGTATCTAAAAATAACAAATATAGGCCTTTTTACATGTATTTTCTTTACCACCGGTATTTTAATTGTCTAGTCTACTATTCATAGTACTTTTCTACTATTCATTACTATTCACCCATCTTTACTTTTTCTTACACTCTACCATACCTATATCTTACAATTTACCTTCCCCATACAACTTTAATCACATCACACCTTACATATTACTTCTTTTGATACAAAACAAACAAAAATAATTATTTCCTCCCCTCTAAACACTCAAAACTGGCGCCCCTTTGTCCCTCTTCCATCCAATTTTATTTTCTTTTTCCATTTTATTTTATTACATCTAATTTCCACTCCAAAAATCTATAAATACCCCATTCCTCTTCCATTCTTTCACACAACAAAAATTCATACTAAAACTCTCCCAAAATCACTTCACAAAATCCCTCTCCCAAAACCTCTCTCAAGTCTCTTCTTTTCTTTAGAAAACCAAGTCCCACATAATACAACAACCCATTCTTTTCTTCTTCAACCACCACATAAACCTTAGGTAAAAGTTTTTCATATTCTCTCATCATGTTCATATAACTTAACGTGAGTTTAATGTATGTTTCTTAGACTTATTAAGTTAAAGAAGCAATAATTTATTCATGTTTTGTTTTTGTTCATGTTCTTATTTTCTTTATGTTGCTATTATATTGATATTGTTATTATTGTTTCTAACCTAACTTATCTAAGTATTATGTATATATATTTATTTAGAGCATATAAGCTCACTTGTTATTTATTTTATTTTCAAGTCTTACAATTTATTTATTTACTTGTTTTATGCAATATTAAGACTAGTCTTTCTAGTCTTAGACTTGTCCATATCAAGTCAAAACAATTTTATTCTCTTGCTTTTCTTTTCTTTTGAGGACTAGTCTATTCTTAGTCCCGGGATACCTTGATGAAGCTAAGGTTCCCAATACTTGACTTTACTTTTATGCTCTTATTTTATTTATGTAGCTTTTATGTTAATATATTCTCATTCATGCATGAATATGTTGTTATTGTCTCAATCATAATAGAAATGAGTTTCTTAAAATAAGAAAAAGAACTCTCTTTTTTAAATATAAATTTTGTCAATAAGAAGTTATTTTCCTTAAAGGTTTGAAATTTATCTTAAACAAATATTCTTCTAAAGTTAGATAAGCTAGCTCAAGTTTTAGTAATAATATGTGGTTTTCACAAGAAATACATAAAGTAAGAATATTTTTTGAAGTTAAGTTTTATAAAGGATTTCTTAAATTCAATTGTCAAAGTTTTCCACCAACACTAAAATCTAAGATAAGTTTTTCAAAATTTACTTATAAGATGATTTCTTTTAAAAGTGGATATAACCATAAAGTATTTAGAAAGATTATGTTTTCCAAAACATTAGAAATAAGGTAGTAGAAATTTGAAAGAGGTTAAATCTACTTTTATTTAAGAAAGGAGTTAAAAGAAAGAGATGCTTACTTTTAGTAAAATAAGAAATTTTAACTAAAACTAATTTCTTTACAAAAATTAAGCTTAGCTCACTTTCAAAACATATTGTACTACAAGAACATTGTTGAGACAACACCACTAAATTCATGCTTATGGTTTGAGTATATATGTGTATTCAAGGGATTTTTCAACCATACTATATATCTATACTTTTGAACAAAAGCCCTTGAGTGAGAAAGGTTTGAAAACTTTAGTTTTGAAGATTGAAAAATTCGTATCAAATCTGTACGCTGCTATTCCGAGGCCTAAATAACTTCTTTTGATAAAAATAACCTTAGAAATAGATAGATCTTTTCGAGTAGGTAGAAATCGGTATATAATATGCGAAATTCCGAGTTAAAATGAGCAAGTTATAGCCATTTTAAGTTGGAATTCCCATCCCATACGATTTTACGAATTCTTTAAGATAGAAGTATAGAACTTGAATAGATCTTGGATGAAATACTCATGTTGGGTATTTCTTTTGTTTAGGTGTCGAGGATCACGATCTTGTCTTCCCGAGGATTACTTCGACTCCTAGAGCGCTATGGACGAGTGAGTTTCCTTTACGCTTATGTATTCGGCATGTGCTTGTAGAATAAGCACTAGATGCAGGAAAAAGATAAAATTGATATGCATGTGGGATATTATGGGAATTATATGTGATTCATTGTGTGCGAATAATGAACGATAAGTATATCGGAACCAGATCTGTGATTGATATAAATATTTCCATGTATGTATTGTTATGTGTGTAAATATTGTTTGATCGCTTTAAATGATTTAATGTCATATTGAAATCACCATATAATAAATTGCTCATGCATATCACTTAGAATATCATCTCGAAGTTTTGCTACTACTCCTCAGCGTGGGACCGGAAAGGTAAGCTGCCTAGCTACATCTTGAGGGTTAAGACGTACGAGGAATACGGCCTCAGGGTGTAGCACAGCCGGATCGATCGCTTTGGGCATGGAAGGCCCGGGGACTAGTAGTACGGTTCGTTGGAACCCCAAGACGCGTGCAAACTTGAGGAGGTTGTTTGGGACCCAGTTCAAAGCATTCCCTAACCACCGATGGAGGGGTAAATCCATCAAACATACGAAACCGGATAGTCGTATGTAATGTTTGAACATATGATTATTGCATTCATATGCTTGATTAATAAACTTATTTGATTATTGTTATGAGTACTATTACGTAAGGAATATCTCACTAAGCTAGTCATGCTTATACTCCTATAGATTGTTGATATTGCAGGATTATCTTTTGCACCCGAGACCACCTTGATTTCCCGGGTAGAATCCTTGTTTTTGAGAAGCTTTTGGAGGCAATCTATTTTGAAGTTATAGAGTAGATTTCTTCTAAAATCTTCTAGCTTTAGTTATGTGATATTTAGGACCATGTTATTATGAATTATCGGGGGAATGCCCCTTAGAAGCTGTAAGACTTTTATTTCAATGAAATATATATTAAGTATTATTTTGCATGTTCCGCTGCCAATGTCTTAAAATGCATTACTCCACCGGTCTCCCTTCGTTGTGAATGTACGCCTTGTACCGATATGGAAGCTTTCAAGTGACTGAGGTAGTCATTCTTAAGTTTTAATATTGTGTACGGTGGGCTATCACGTTTAGGGTACCCGCTGGGGCGTGACAGTAGTTCAGGTCGAAAGCAACACTTAGCAGTTATGATCGAAAGCGATTGCTTGGCAACATGAAATTAAATGCTTGGCGGAAGTCCGAATATGCTTAGCAGTATTGATTGAAAGCATAATTTTTAACTAAAACTAATTGTTTTGAGGTTACATATCACCAAAACCCGAATGGAGGGCGTAAATCCATTCAACATATAGTTCTCGGAAAACTATATGCCTTGTTTGCCCACTTGTATGTTTGCATTTCATTTATTTACTTAAATAACTTGTATAAATTTCATTACACAAGAAGTTATTATGGAAATAGTTTCACTAAGCCTATTAGCTTATACCCCTATAGATATCTTTTGTAGTTTACCTATTTGTGGTTAAGGCTACGTGGACCCTGCAGCTAGGTATTTTTCTTTTTGGTTAAGAAATTTCTAGATGAAGTTTAGTGTTGGATAAGATGTAGATATATTCTTGTAATAGGCTACAGTTATTTGTGACTGGGGAATACCCCTAAGATTTATAAGAATATTATTATGAACAAATGAATATTATGAATCCTCTTCTTTTAATTTGTTATTATATCTTCTTAAACTTCATAATTCCATGTATGATCCTCTAAACCCGTGAGAGCACGCCTTACATTTAATATCGAAGTTTTTAGGAATGACTAAGGTTGTCATACTTAAGCTTTAACATTGAGTGTGGCGGACTGTTACGTTTAGGGTACCCCTTAAGGCGTGACAAAAATAGTTTAAAAGAAAATATATATTCATTTACTACATAAAAATCATACAATGTTCAATTAGGTTTGGTTCTGGGTATCAATAGAAAATAAATTTAATCCAAGTTTATTAATTTTAGTGTGATTACTTAATTTTTTTATTAAATCTTAAACTAGAGGTTTAGCATTCAATACAACACAACCAATATACCCACAAATCAAATATCAAGTTTTCTCTTGTACTTAACTCACCTATTCTAAAGTGCATCTGTCACGCCTCAATGGGTACTCTAAACGTGACAGCCCACCATACGCAATATTAAAGCTCAAGAATGACTACCTCAGTCACTCGAAAGCTTCCATATCGGTACAAGGTATACATTCACAACAAAGGGAGACCGTTGAAGTACTGCATTTTAAGATATGGCAGCGGAACATACAAAATAACACTTAATATATAACATAGAAACATAAAGTCTTACAACTTCTAAGTGGAATCCCCCGATAAATATGTAACAACATGTTCTACTGAATATAACATAACTAAAGCTAGAAGATTTTAGAAGAAATCTACTCTATAACTTCAAAATAGAATTCCTCCAAAAGCTTCTCAAAATAAGGATTCTACCGGGAAATCAAGGTGGTCTCGGGTGCAAAAGGTAATCCTGCAATATCAAAAGTCTATAGGAGTATAAGCATGACTAGCTTAGTGAGATATTCCTTACGCAGCAGTACTCAGAACAAACAATCAAACAAGTTTATTAATTCAAGCATATGAAATGCAACAACCATATGAACAAACATTACATACGACTATCCAGTTTCGTATGTATGATGGATTTACCCCTCCATCGGTGGCTAGAGAATGCTTAGAACTGGGACCCGAATGACCTCCTTAAAGTTTGCACGCGTCTTGGGGTTCCAACGAACCGCACTACTAGTCCCAGAGCTTTCCATACCTAAAGCGATCGATCCGGCTCGGCTACACCTTGAGGCCGTATTCCCCGAACATCCTAACCCTCAAGATGTAACTAGGTAGCTTACCTTTCCAGTCCCACGCTGAGGAGTAGTAGCAAAACTTCGAAATGATATTCTAAGTGATATGCATGAACAATTTCTTATATGGGGATTTCAATATGATATTAAATCATTTAAAGCGATCAAACAATATTTGCACACATAACAATACATACATGGAAGCATTTATACCAATCACAAATCGGGTTTCGATATACTTATTGTTTATTGATCGCACACAATGATTCACATACATAGTTCTCATGATATCCTACATGCATATCAATTTTATCTTTTCCTAATATCTAGTGCTCTATTCTACAGGCACATGCGCGAATACATAAGCGTAAAGGAAACTCACTCGTCCATAGCGATCTAGGAGTCGAAGTAATCCTTGGGGAAGACAAGATCGTGATCGTCGACACCTAAACAAAAGAAATACCCAACATGAGTATTTCATCCAAGATCTATTCAAATCCTATACTTCTATCTTAGAGAATTCGTAAAAATCGTATGTAATGGAAATTCCAACTTAAAATGGCCATAACTTGCTCATTTTAACTTGGAATTTTGCATATTATATACCGATTTCTACCTACTCGAAAAGATCTATCTATTTCTAAGTTTATTTTTATCAAAAGAAGTTATTTAGGCCTCGGAACAGTAACGTACAGATTTGATACCAATATTCCAAACTCCAAAACTAGAGTTTTCAAACTTTTCTTCACTCAAGGGCTTTTGTACAAAAATATAGATATATTGTATGGTTGAAAAATCCCTTGAATACATATATATACTCAACCATATGCATAAATTTAGTGGTGTTGTCTCAACAATGATCTTGTAAAACAATTGTGTCTTAAAAAGTGAGATAAGCTTAAGACTCGTAAGGTAATAAATTTTGTTTTTGGAAAATTTCCTAAATTATCATAAGTGAGTATTTCCTTCTTTAACTCCATTTCTTAGTTAAATTTTCAAAAAGAAATCTTAATCTTCTAGGATTCCCATAACTTTATTTCTAGTGTTTTGGAAAACATAGTCTTTCTAAATACTTTATGGTTATATGTTCTAAAGTTAGATCCACTTTTAAAAGAAATGATCTTATAAGTTAATTTTGAAAAGCTTATCTATGCTTTAGTGTTGGTGGAAAACTTCGACAATTGAATTTAAGAAATCCTTTATTTAGGTTTAAAGAAACTTTCTTATTTGTTTGAAAAGAGAATTTATGATAACTTTACTTTATGTATTTCTTGGTAAAACCACATATTATTACTAAAACTTGAGCTAACTTATCTAACTTTAGAAAATATTTGTTTAAGATAAAATTTCAAGTCTGTAAGGAAAAATAATTTCTTATAGTGACAAAATTTATTTTTAAAGAGAGCTCTTATTCTTATTTTTATTACTTAAGAAAACTTATTTCTATTGCGATTGAGATAATAACAACATGTCCATGCATGAATGAGAATACATAACTATGAGAAATATATAAAACAACATAAATAAAATAAAAGCATAAAAATAAAGTCAAGTATTGGGAACCTTAGCTTCATCAAGGTATCCCGGGACGAAGAATAGACTAGTCCTCAAAAGAAAAAAAAAGCAAAGCAAAGCAAAGAAAGAAAATTATTTTGACTTGATATGGACAAGTCTAAGACTAGAAAGACTAGTCTTAATATTTGCATAGAACAAATAAATAAATAAATTGCCAGACTTGAAAATAAATAAATAACAAATGAGCTTATATGCTCTAACTAAATATATATACATAATACTTATATAAGTTAGGTTAGAAACAATGATAACAATATCAACATAATAGTAGCATAAAGAAAATAAGAACATGAACAAAAACAAAACATGAATAAATTGTTGCTTCTTTAACTCAATGAGTCTAGGAAATATACACTAAACTTATGTTAAGTTAAGTTATATGAACATGATGAGTATATGAGAGAAACTTTTACCTAAGGTTTATGTCTTGGTTTAAGAGAAAGAAATAGGTTGAGTATTATGTGGGAATGGGTTTTCTAAGGAAAAGAGGGAACTTGAGAGAGATGTTAGGAGAGAGGTTTTTATGAGTGATTTTGAGAGAGTTTTAGTATGAATTTTTGTTGTGTGAGAGAATGAAAAAGGAATGGGGTATTTATAGATTTTTGGAGTGGAAATTAGTTTAATTAAAATTAATTGAAATTGAAATAAAAATGAGAGGAAGAGGCCATTTGAGTTGTGGGGGGGGGGGGGGGGGGAGGGGCGCTCCAATTTTGGCTCAAAGAGGGGAGAAAATTGATTTGTTTTGTATTAAAAGAAGTAATGTGTAAGGTATGATGTGATTAAAGTTGTATGGGAAGGTAAATTGTAAGGTATAGGTATGGTAGAGTGTAAGAATAGAATGTAAGAAAAAGTAGAGATAGGTGAATAGTAATGAATAGTAAAAAAGTACTACGAATAGTAGACTAGACAATTTAAAATACCGGTAGTAACGAAAATACGTGTAATTAAGCTATATCTGATATTTTAGTTACCGAAAAATTCTAAAACTGATATTTTTGAAACCTTATATTTTTACGAATCTATTGATGTTGTCAGAATATTTTTGCTATCCGGTGCTCCGGGGCATGATTTTCGAAAACTGATCTTGATCGAATCCAAAAGACACTAGAAAATTACGAATATGATATTTTTAAGCCTTCCTATATTATTACGAACCATAATTCACAATTATCTCAATTTCGTTTTCTAGGGTTTAAGAACACGGGATTACCGGATCTACATTCACTAAACTAATCATATAACTAAGTTAAATTTAGGGTTTTGTTTCAACTTCCTGTTCTTAAGGTTTGCTAATATTATCGAAAAATCTAGGGGCTTACAACCTACCCTCCTTAAAGAAAGTTTTGTCCTAAAAACTTGACTATCGTACCTGATTCATCGAAAAGATTTAGATATTTGCGTCGGATCTCATCCTCGGCTTTCCAACTTGCCTCCTCATGAGTATGATTCCTCCAAAGGACTTTAACATATTTGATCTCCTTGTTCCGAAGCTTTTAGAATTTTCGATCCAAAATCTGTACCGGGTGTTCCTTATAAGTGAGGTTCTCCTTTAGCAACACTGGCTCTAGCTCTACTACTTGTTCTGGATCTCCTACATGCTTGCGCAAGACCGATACATGAAACACGTTGTGCACACTTGACAAGTTTGGCGGCAAGGCTAGGCGATAGGCTAGATCTCCCACTCGTTCAAGTACTTCAAAAGGTCCAATGTATCGTGGGCTTAACTTTCCTTGTGAGCGTACCCGATGTATACTCTTGATTGGATTTATCTTTAAGTACACATGGTCTCCCACTTGAAATTCGAGAACTCGCCTTTTCAAATCTGCCCAGCTTTTTTGTCTATCTTGGGCCTCTCTCATTCGCTGTCAGATTGTTTTCACTTTGTCTGCTGCATCTTATACCAAATCTGGTCCAATAGCGAGCTTTTCCACGTCATCCCAAAACAGAGGCGACCTACAACGTCATCCGTACAAGGCTTCATATGGCGGCATTTGTATGGTAGAGTGATAGCTGTTGTTGTAAGCAAACTCTATGAGCGGCAAATGAGCATCCCAACTCCCTTTGAATTCCATAACACAAGCATGCAACATGTCTTCCAAGGTTTGGATCGTCCGTTCCGATTGTCCATCCGTTTAGGGGTGATGAGACGTGCTAAAATGCAACTTTGTCCCCATACACCTTTGTAAACTTGTCCAAAACTTAGATATGAATTTGGGATCCCTATCCGATACAATCCGAGCAGGCACTCCATCTACCACGACCCAGATGGCATCATATCCTGCCGATGTCCTTGGTAATCCACACACGAAATCCATCGAGATTTGATCCCACTTCCACTCAGGTATCGGTAAAGGTTTTAGCAATCCTCCATGCCTTTGATGTTCCACCTTTACTTGTTGACAAGTTGGGCACTTCATCACATAATTGGCTACATCTTGTTTCATTCCATTCCACCAAAAGTGGCTCTTAAGATGTTGATACATCTTAGTTCCTCCCGGATGTACTGTGTATCCTGAGTTATGAGCTTCACTCATGATTTCTCTCCTCATAACCTCATCATCCGGCACACATAACCTTCTCTTCATCCTCACTACATCCTCTTCATCTACGGTGAAATCAGAATACCTTTCTACTTGCACTTCCCGTTCGATCCTTTGTATGACTTCATCATATCGTTGAGCTTCTTTAATCCGTTCCACAAGGGTTGGTTCCATTATTAAGCTAGATATTTTCACCTCCACATCTTTCCCAATGAATTCGATACTCATCTTTTCAAATTCTCTCACCAACTCATTTCGGTCGGTCAACAAAGCGGCAACTTCCTCATGATTCTTCCGACTTAAGGCATCCGCGACGGCATTAACTTTTCCTGGACAATAATTGATTCCAAGATCATAGTCCTTTATAAGGTCTAACCATCTCCGTTGTCTCATATTCAACTCCTTCTGAGTGAATAGGTATTTGAGGCTCTTGTGATCCGTATATATTTCGCATCTTTGTCCATACAAGTGATGCCTCCATATCTTAAGTGCGAAATCAACGGCAGCTAGCTCCAAGTCATGCGTCGGATAATTTTGCTCGTGCGGTCTCAACTGTCGTGAAGCATACGCAATTACTTTTCCTTCTTGCATTAGCACACATCTAAGACCATTTCTTGATGCGTCACTATGCACTGTGTAAGGCTTCTCAGGGTTTGGCAAAACGAGTATCAGTGTGGATACAAGCTTTTGCTTAAGCTCTTGAAAACTCTTTTCTCTTTTATCGATCCAGATGAACTTCTCATTCTTTTGAGTAAGTTGTGTTAATGGCTTGGCTATAGTCGAGAAATTCTTTACAAACTTTCGATAATAGCCAGCTAGACCAAGAAAGCTTCTTGGTGAGTTCCAGTATCCTACTTCTGTATAGGATCGAGTAGTACAGAGACAGTTCAGACTACTGTCCACACGAGGTATCACCACAGAGCTGTTGGATGAGAGAGAAGGTAAGAGAAGAAGAATTGAGGCAGAGAAATATGTCTCAGATTTTAATTACGCCAGATGGATTGGATCAGCACATGGAGGATGGATTGAGAGTGATATACCACCTAGTGCTGAGAGTGAGATGAGGCCGGCACCCAGAGGCATTAGGGTGATGGACACGCCTGACTCTAGCACCTCCAGGAGACGAGGGTGTGATGATTGAGATTGATGACAGTAGTTCTGAGGGAGATGATGATTACCCTCGATTAGGCCCTCAGGAGAAGGGCAAGGGTCGTCTTCATCCCAGTCCCTGAGTCTGATTCTAGTATTATATGATGATGTTGTATTATCTGTTATGATGACATGACAGGACGATATTAGTAGACTTTTGATGACATATATGTATCTTTTGATGACTATGATAGAAAGCTAAGTTAGGGTAGTGCAATTTTTGATATGTATATAATGCACTAACCATGAAAAGCTCTGATGTATTTTGGTTATGTATATATATGTGTTGCATATATATATGAATGACTTGATGACTTTTGATAAAGACGAGTTATGATCTGATTAAGTAATATGTTTAATGTTAATAGAATGCCAAGAGGAAGAAATAAAAGTAGAAATGCCAGAATTTCTGGAGATCCACCAATAGATGCTCCTGCAACACCCCAAAACCGAATTGAGGATGTTTTACAAAGTCTTCAACAACAAAATGTCTTGATTTTGCAAGCTTTGCAAAATATGCAAGCCACAAATGTAGCACCACCTGTTGGAGCACCAGCAATGACTCCACCAAATCCTAGAAGGAATGAAAGGCATACTCCACCGGTTCAATTTCAGGAAAATGGACCAGTGAACCCAAATGAGTCTGCTGCTGAGGTACAAGGACCCCTCGATATGAACAGGAATTGCCACCACCACCACCTTTACGTCCTCAGAGGAATTTGTTGCCGGAATTCATTAAGTGCAACAGATATTTTGAGGGAATACCGGGAAAGCCAGAAGAAGCTGAAGACTGGCTAGCTCAGATTGAGCGATCCCTTGATGTTTTCCAAGTACCTGAAGCTTGAAAGTATCCTATGGGACTTATTTATTAAGGTTAAGAGCAAGGATATGGTGGAATTCGAAACAAAGAAGTTTGTCACAACCAATTACTTGGGAAATTTCAGACGAATTTTTGAAGGAATATTTTCCAAGCAGTCTAAAAGCAAAATATAGCACTGACCTGATGAATTTGACCCAAGGAGCTAAGACCATTGATGAATATGAACATGAGTTTAATCGGTTGTTACAGTTTGCTCCAGATGCTTATCGGGACAGTGATGAGCTTAAGAGACAGACTTTCATGGCTGGATTAGAACCTCATTTCCAAAGAAGACTTGCTGAATTTGAGGTTGATAACTTTGCAGCTATGTTGGAAAAAGCTCGTATCATTGAACGCGCAAGGAAGTATGAACTTGAGAGGTATAAAAGAAGGGAACTATGTTCGGGAAGAGAATGTATGATGGTTCTATGGCAAGTTCTGTGCCTAAGAAGGTTAAATTCTTCAAACCTTTCAATGAACAAAGGAGGAGTAATGGGAAGAATAATGTTACTTGTTGGAAATGTAAAGGTTCTCATTACCCAAGGCATTGTCCACAATTACAGAACAAATGTTATTATTGTGGGGAAAGTGGGCATATGATAAACGATTGTCCAAAAAGAAAAACTGCAACTTGTTACGTATGTAAAAGTTGGGCACATAGCAACCAATGTCCACAGAAAGCAGTGCAGTAGCTGGATCTTCACAATCTAAAGGAGTGATTGGAGTCTCAGGATCGAAAAATGGAATGCCAACAAAGCCAGTGCACGCCAGAGTTTTTGCCATGTATGGAAACCTGTAGAGAATGTGGAGATAGAGGATGGAGATGAAGAAAATATTTGGGAGGAGGTTGATCCTGAAGAATATGGACTCATTGCAGGTATGTAATTATATATTTGTTTATCTAAAGTTATTAGACACAATCACAAGTAGATGAGCAATAAAAGTCCTTATGAATTGAAAATAACATGAACCTAATAATTGATACTTAGGATCAATTCAAGTAGGGGATCAGACTGCGTATGCTTTGTTTGACACGGGAGCAACGCATTCTTTCATAAATACTGGATTAGCAAGGCGTATAAGATTATCAATTGAAAGCATGAATAAGGAATTGAGAGTTACTACGCCAACTGGAGATTTAGTGGTAACACGGGAGATGATCAAGAGTTGTCCACTAAAGATTGGAGATCAAGAATCAATTTCTGATTTAATTCTGATAGAGATGCAAAAATATGATATTATTTTGGGTATGGTTTGGTTAACTGCTGTAAAAGCAAAAGTTAATTGCCATCTCAAAATAGTATCTTTTGTCAATAATCAAGGAGAAAGAAAAGAATATAGAGGTGAGATACTCAAAGGAGTCGGAAATAGGATAACAGCAATTGAAGTGGAAAATGAAGAAGATATGGAGATGAACGGTTGTATTCTTGGAGCAACTGAAGGTGAATCCAAGGAATTGGATATTCATACCATTCGAACATGTGTGAATACTCAGATGTATTTCCAGATGAATTACCGGATTACCCCCACACAGAGAAGTGGAATTCTCAATTGATTTGATACCTGGAACCGAACCAGTATCAAAAGCTCCGTATCGTATGGCACCTGTGGAATTGAAAGAATTAAAGGTGCAGCTACAAGAATTGTTGGATAAAGGATTTATCAGACCTAGTGTTTCACCTTGGGGAGCACCAGTGTTGTTTGTGAAGAAGAAAGATGGATCAATGAGACTCTGTATTGATTATAGGGAATTAAACAGAGTAACTATCAAGAACAAATATCCTTTACCCAGGATTGATGACCTTTTTGATCAGTTGAGAGGAGCAAAGGTATTTTCCCGAATTGATTTAAAGTCAGGATATCATCAAATCCGAATCAAAGCAGAAGATGTACCAAAGACTGCATTCCGAACTAGGTATGGTCATTATGAATTTTTGGTCATGCCATTTGGATTAACCAATGCACCTGCAGTTTTTATGGATCTGATGAATCGTATCTTTAGACCTTTGCTGGATATCTTGTGATTGTTTTCATAGATGATATACTTGTATATTCGTCTAATGAAGAACAACATGATGAGAATTGAGAAGTGTGTTACAGATATTGAGAGACAATAAGTGTATGCCAAATTGTCTAAGTGTGAATTTTGGCTTAGAAGTATATCATTCCTTGGACATATTGTTTCGGAGAAGGAATATCAGTTGATCCTGCAAAAGTTAAAGCTATTGTGGAATGGAAAAGACCTGAAACTGTTACTGAAGTTAGGAGTTTCTTGGGATTGGCAGGATATTATCGGAAATTTGTGAAGGATTTCTCAAAGATTGCACGACCTTTGACTCAATTGACTCGGAAGAATGAGAAATTCGAGTGGAATGATCAACGTGAACAAAGTTTCCAAGAGTTGAAGAAAAGGTTAATATCAGCACCAATCTTGGTTTTGCCCAATGACAAGGATTTATATACTGTCTATAGTGATGCATCTAGAAATGGATTGGGATGTGTGTTAATGCAGAATGGAAAAGTAATAGCATATGCTTCTAGACAATTGAAACCACATGAGATGAATTACCCTCATGATCTAGAATTAGCTGCTATTGTTTTTGCACTCAAGATTTGGCGTCACTATTTGTATGGGCAGAAATGTGAAATATATACGGATCACAAGAGTTTGAAGTATATATTTACACAAAAAGAGTTGAACATGAGACAAAGGCGATGGTTGGAATTAATTAAAGATTATGATCTTACCATTAATTACCATCCGGGTAAAGTGAATGCTGTGGCGGATGCATTGAGCCGGAAAAGTTATGGAGAAGTGGCTTCAATACTAACGGAACAAAAAGAACTCATCAAAGAATTTGAGAGATTAAATTGGAATTTCAATACAGGTTGGAAGCTGAGTTAGGAAATCTAATTTTGGAACCTACTTTGCTTCAAAGAATTAAAGAAGCCCAGAAAGAAGATGTTGAAATTCAAGAGATTAAACAAGGAATATCCCAGGAAAGTACAAGATTTTCATGTGGATGAAGAAGAGGTTAAGAATGAATAAAAGATTGTGTGTGCCACATGATGAAAGCTTGAGGAAGGAATTAATGCATGAAGCACATTATTCTGGATATTCTATACACCCAGGAGAAACAAAGACATACAAGAGCTGAAAATGTATTGGTGGAATGGAATGAAAAGGATATTGCAGAATTTGTTGCTAAGTGTGACATATGTCAAAGGATCAAAGCTGAACATCAAAAACCAGGAGGATTGTTGAAACCATTGCCAATACCGAATGGAAATGGGATCAGATTTCCATGGACTTTGTGTGCTCATTACCTAAGACAAATGCAGGTCATGATGCTGTTTGGGTTATTGTGGATAGACTCACAAAATCAGCTCATTTCTTGCCAATTAACATGACATATCCATTGGAGAAATTGGCACGAATATATTTGAAGGAGATTGTGAGATTACATGGTGTACCTGCTGGTATAGTATCAGATAGAGATCCACGGTTTGTATCCAGATTTTGGCAAGGATTACAAAAAGCTTTGGGAACCCGGTTGAATTTTAGTACAGCTTATCATCCTCAAACTGATGGACAAACGAAAGGACTATTCAGACATTGGAGGATATGTTGAAGCATGTATTATGGAGTTCAAAGGAAATTGGGACCAACATTTACCATTAGTGGAATTTGCATACAATAACAGCTACCATTCAAGCATAGGAATGCCACCTTATGAAGCTTTATATGGTAGGAAGTGTCGGTCACCATTGTTCTGGGATAACTTGGAGAAAGTATTGGTTGGACCTGAATTGGTTCAGGAAACTATTGAAAAGGTTTCAGTGATAAAGCAAAGAATGAAAACAGCACAAGATAGACAAAAGAGCTGGGCGGACTTGAAAAGAAGAATTGGAATTTAATGAAGGAGAACATGTATACTTAAAGATAAGTCCAATCAAAAGTCTTCATGGTAGACAAACAAAAGGCAAGTTGAGTCCTAGATATATTGGACCATTTGAGATATTAGAACGAGTTGGGAATCTGGCATACGTCTTGCATTGCCACCTAATTTGTCTGGTATACATAATGTTTTCCATGTATCGGTTCTAAGAAAGTATGTACCATCCAGATAAGATAGTGGAATTAGAACCAATTGATTTGAAGGAGAATTTGACTTATGAAAAGCATCCAGTTAAGATATTGGACCGGAAAGTGCAAGTTCTCAGGAATAAAGAAATCCACTATGTCAAAGTATTATGGGATCTACAAATAGAAGAGATTACCTGGGAATTAGAAGAGGAGATCAAGAAAAGCTATCCACATTTGTTTGAAAACTCAGGTACGCACTTAAGCTTTGAGGACAAAGCTTATTTTAAGGGGGGGAGAATGTAAACCCCGGGAATTTTTCACATTAGTACACGACCTTAATAGATTGTATAAACTAGATAATAGATTTAGATTCTATCGAAGTCTAATAATAGATTAATATTTAGATTTTGGATAGATGAAGAATTTAGGAACCGAATAAAGAAATTCTTTAACCCTAGTTAATACCAAAAACGAGATTTTGTATCTTGAATAAATAATTCAAGATATGATCTAAAATTTAGACCCGAAACCTGATATACAAATAGATTTAAATAGAAAATATGAATATAGGATTAAATGATTGTTTTTTATCCGATAATGATTCGAGATTAGAATAACGAGTAGTGATGAGTTTATATTTAGACTTAAACCCTAAATTCAAGATTCCTAGTTAAAATTAAAAGCTACTAATAAGAATTCATGTTTGGTATCAAAACTAAAGATATAAATATAGTTTAGTTTCTGTATTAAGTCCAATACTACATAAATGATTATTTACGCTTATAAACAGAAAACGATGATCCAAAAATGAACCGTTAAGATTTTAAATACACAACGAAAATATAAACTGTCAAAACTCAAAATGAACCCAAACAAATAATCATCACGCTATTGTTCTAAACCGAGTTTTCTTAAGCTATCGGAGCCTGAAACAAAAATTGACCTAACGAGCTTAAGAAATCCAAATCGCGGAGATAAAATTATACGAATAAATAACTACGTATATATAAACCTAAATTTGTATTATTTGAAATCTAAATGTTTTGTATAACCCTATACACATATTTTTGTACAAAAACTTCCAAATATTAGCTGATTTATACCCGTATAACTCGTTTAATTATCTCAAAACTAATTAAATAAATAAACTAATATATATATATATATATATTTGGCTGCTGATTTCGGTGGAGGATTCGGAGAAGAAAAGAACAGCCGAAATCCAACAATCATGCACCAAATTGTCAAACAGAATAACCTCCACACCAATCAATATTTGCCAGCTCAGCTCCACATTAACTGCAACGAAAACAACAGCCAAAAAGATCAAAATCGAAGGAAAATTGGAAGAGAACAGCCGCAGCTTCACCCTCCTTCTTCTTCTATATATATATATATATATATAATGCAAACATTAATGAGGGCACAAACAAACTCCATTATTCCTCAACTCTTCAAAATGAAAATACTCTCAAATAACAACCAAAACGAATCAAAAACAGAAAACAAACAGATCAAAACACCCAAGCTTGGATCAAAGGAAGAACAAAGCTAAAAACCCTTGAAAATAAGTTCAAAGGTAAGTTGATGAAGTTCAAACGATTTTCTTTCAAAAATAAGAGTTATAACTGACTTATAATCATCTTGGAACTTAATAAACACAAACATGAGCTTCGGATTACATCAAACAAGCTCCAACGAGGTAATACTCCAAACCCTAGCTTTATGTTCTTAGAGAATCGAGATCTATATATTTATGTTTTTAAACGTGTTCAAACATGTTTTATGTCTTTATATATGATATATAAACACTTATAAATAGTTTGAGTATGCTTTTAACGTATAAAAATCAAAGAACATGAATTGAACCGAGGAGGAAGTTGATGAACAGTACAACACCGGCTCAAAGCCGACAGTGTAAACGCTCAAAGCCGGCAGCTTACATGGATAGGTCGGCGGCATATAGGCGGCTTACACTGATCAGAGGCTACGTAAAATAATTTTTCACGTAAAGGTTGAATGAAAGCTGGCTACTGGAGATCTATGCCGACGGCGTAAAGCCGGTGTACGTTGAAAGCCGACAGCTTCCAACACCGGTGCACTCAATATGAAAATTTCTTCAAAAACGATTTTACACCGGCATATGGACTTAAAGGCCGGCGGCTTTGAGCCGGCGTATAGCCAAATTTTCTTCAACGCGAATTTTTCTGATCTAAACAGAAACTATATATATATATATGTATGTATGATATAACTACTGAGTATATATATATATGTTATACAAGTATGTATTAGATAGTTAATTTAATACAAATATTTAAGCTTATTTAGATTAATATCTAATATTCCTTAAAACCTTAAGATTAAGAAAAGATATTAGGTGTTAATCAAAGTTAGTATTTGGCAAATAATTGTTCTAGATAGATAAAATAGGTAAGAATGGAAATTGAAATAAGTTAAATTTTCAAGTATTATGACTTCTAAAAATAACAAAACAATTATGCGAGATAAAATAGGAAAAACACGACAACACTAAGTAATAATTACCAAAATATCGAGTTTAGGACACGAATCACATATAGGAATTTAATTAATTTGTATTAATGAAAACTTTGTCTTAAATAGGTGACTTTGACTCATTAGAGGATCTACCAGCGGATTACTATGATTGAGGCAGTATGAGCAGGTGAGTAATTCAGTCATATTATACTGGTTGTGCTTGTAAGTAGTTGAATATGTAAAGTAAAGATAACCAAATAAGTGCTTGTTGAAAGTATGATATGATTTGAGTGTATGATTGTTAAAATATCCTTATAAAAGCGATAATGCAATGATTGATGTTGTGTAGTAGTATAATGATGATTGTGTGTAACGTTATGGTCACTTTGAAATTGATTAAGACTTACTGACTTAACAAAATAATATGAGCATGCATTGCACAAATTGCATTATTGCATATAGTTGTGACAGCCGCTACGTATTAATATTTCAGATCTCTGTTTTCGCTTGGTTGTTTAATGTGATAGTTCTTCAAGGTTCTCTTTGGTCTGGCAGTCCTATGAGGAACTAAAAGGCCAAAGAACGTCGCTCGTAGAATCGCTTTGAAATGATTAATACTTAGAGAGTTTCTAAGGGGATTTTAGGAGATGGTTTGTTCAATCAACTATATTCAAAGTGATAACCTTAAAATGAGAAATCATTGATTCTCTGTGTACTTAGTCTCTCTGGGCAGGTGGGTCATTAAGTACTAGTTCATCAACCATTAAAAAGAGCGCGTAAATCTTTTTCTGTTTGGATTCTAGATCATCCAAACTTGTATCTATGCATATGGTTTAAGTGCTTGCATTGCATATGATTTGTTAATGACTTGTGTGATGTATGGTATGTCTGGTTATTCACTGAGCTGTGGTTTCGCTCATACTCTCAGTCTTTTTAGGTTCACTTTACGACCCTGGTTAGTTACATCAGGAATATGGCTTCGGTAAGAGCTTTGAAGCTAGAAGTCTACAGATATATTTTAGTTTGATGGTTATGTACCATTAGATTAGATTTTAGTTGTGTACTAAAGGAACTATATGGTTTGTAATAGTTTTGTAATGTTTATTCACTAAGTTATTTCTTCATATGTTTGTTATTTCTTATCAAGCAACTAAAAAGATCCTGTTGTTTTGAAAACCTGTCTTCTCTGAAGGTATTGTGATAGTATTCAAGTGTAATTTCTTTACTCTACTAGGGTACCCTCGGGGCGTGACAAGAGGATTTGAGGGGAAATTTTGGTAGAGTTTGTTATGTAAAATGAATGTGTGAAAGAATGAAGGAGGGAGGGAGGGAGGGAGGAGGTATTTATAGAATTTTGGAGCAGGAAATTAGATGTAATAAAATAAATTAAAAAGGAAATAAATTGAGAAAAGAGAGAAGGAGGGCTGGCGGCATCAAGGGAGAAAGAGGGGATTTTTCATTATTTTGTTTTTTGTAAAAAAAAGTAATAATGTGTAAGGTTTGATGTGAATAAAGTTGAGTTGGAAATATAAAAGTGTAAGAAATAGGTGTGTAGGTAGTAAGAAATAGGTGTAAGAAAAGGTAGAGATAGTGAAATAGTAATGAATAGTAGAAATAGTATTATGAATAGTAGACTAGACAAATAAATACCGATAGTAATAAAATACACGTAAATGAGCTATATCTGATATTTTTAGTTACCGAAAAATTGTGCAACTGATATTTTTGAAATCCTTGTATAATTACGAGTCTTTTGGTGTTATCGGAATATTTTTACCATCCGGTGTTCCCAGGTTGGTTTTAAAAACTACTAGTCCTATTCGGATCCGAAAGACACTAGAATTAAGCGAATCTGATATTTTTATACTTCCCTATATTATTACGAACTATTTAAGCTTAACTCAATTCGTTTTCTAGGGTTTGAGAGTGCGGGTTTGCCAGAGTTAAAACTGTTAGATTATCTTAATCTTTGTTGACTTTTGCAACTCCAGTTTAACTAGGGTTAGGGTTTAATCCAACTTTACCCTAGAAATTAAGGGGTTTACATTAGGGATCGGATAGATGGACCTTCTCATGCTTGGATTTTTGAATCGAACCATTATTGAATTTTCTATTTTTGTTTTTAAAGATTCCCTTATGAAATCCCGTGATTGAAATTGTTTAAGGTTCGGTTTCAACTTGGGTTAGTCTTTAGGGTTTCGATTCGGTATTCCAAAACCATTCTCGAAAAATTCGGGGGTTTACACTTTCAATTATTTAATCACTCTAAAAACCCTCCACATGTATCTATAAATACCCCATTCCTCCTTCATTGTTTAACTCTTTTCTTTTACTATAGCAAAACTCTACCAATCTTTCCTCTCAAATTTTCTCTTCACTAAATTCTCACCTGAACATCCCTCTCCATAACCATATCTTCATCTTCCTTTAGTAAATGTTCTCAACACACATTTCATAAACCATAACACAACTCTTGTAAAATTTTTCTCAAACACTCTCTCCCTCTCTTCCTCTCTTATATATACATCACACACACACACCATTTGTCTTCTCTAATTTTTTTTTCATTCACTTCAACTTTCGGTAAAACTCTAAACTACCTTCTTATTTCATGTTAACATAACATGAAAAATATGTTTGCCATGGTTTCACATAAAATCCCCATGATGCTATGCTAGGAATGGAATCAAGAAAACAACATATTGTTTATGTCTTGTTTAACTCTATTCATGTTTATGTTATGTTCTTATTTCTAACTTAACTTCCTATACTCTATTATGTAATGTATGTATAATCTAACATCTTATTAATGCTCTTATTCCTTTGCTTATTTATCTATTTTTGCTAATAAATAAGATTAGTCAATTTCTAGTCTTAAACTTGTCCTAAATCAAGTCAAAAAATTTTAAGACTTTTCCATAATCTAAGTCTCGAGGAGCCTTGAAAATTAATCTAGGACTCCATGATTTTTATACATTTGCCTTGCTTTATTCATGAGACTAGCTATATTCAAGTCTTGGGGAGCTTTGTTAAAGTCTAAGGATCCTATAATTATTTTTCTTGCTTTTCTTATTTTATATATGAGACTTCCATATTTCCTTTCTTTATGTTTTTCTTATTTTCCATGGTGACTGTAATTTATTCAAGTCCTGGGAAGTCTTGATATTAAGCTAAGGCTTCCATATCTTTATTTTCTCTATATTTGCTTATCGATTTTCTATCATTTATTTCTATATAAGCTTATGCCAACAAATGATTTCTTATTATAACTACTAGATTCATATAAGTGATGTTGTTGTCTTAATAAAAGTTTTTGTAAAATGGAAATATAAATATTTCTCATCTCCTAAAATAAGACTTATCTTTCAAGAATTTATTTTCAACACTTAGGAAATGTGATCGTAAAAGTAGCTACTTAGCAAAATTTTCTGAAATCTCAAAATCAGTCATCTAAGAATACAGACATTGATAACTCTTTATTATGCAAAGGTTTTCCAAAAATTTAAATATTGATAAATCTTTGTTATGTGAAATGTTGTATGAAAATCTTATTTCTAATACTTAAGAAATCCTTTCATTAAGAATTTAAAAAGAAACACCCAAGTATATTTTCTTTTAAATTGCTAAAAGGAATTTCTCAAATATAAATGTTGATAATTCTTCATTATGTAAAATCTTCTAAAAATCTTATTTACAATACATGAACAAACCTTCTTATTAAAAATAAGAATTTAGAACAAGTCAATTGCCTAAATTTTCTCATAAGCCAAAACTTAAAACATTTTGAAGATGATACCACATGGAATGAATGTTCTTCACAACATAAAGATTCATGTTTTGGACAATAATTAGTTAAAAGAAGTTCACTATGAAAATGAAATATTCATGGACTCAAAATAAATATAACATCACGATTTTCTTTAATTAAGTTTCACATTTACAAAATCTAGTAATTAAATTTTTATTTAAGAACCAAACTTAGGAAAACTTCAAGGCGGAATACACTTAGAGTTTTATGTCTTAAATAAGTAAAACCATGTCTTATAAAATAAATTGTTAAAATAAAATTTTTGAACAAATAAGACCATTGAGATTTCAAATTATATATTTTGAACTATGATTTTTATTATTAAGTCACATGTCTACAAAACAACAATTTTAATCACAAGTGAAAGGATCATTTCTCATAAAACTCAACATTGTTACTATCACCCAAGAATATTTTACAAAATTACTTTTGAGACAACATCCCTAAAATCATGCATATGATATGATTTTACGTCAATATTAAATGATTTTCAAAGGAATAAATATATATATTGCTATAAAGTGTGTAAGTGAAGTAAAACTTTAAAAAATGCAAGAATTAAGGGCTAAGAATTGTACAACAAATCTGTACCATCCTTATTCCGAGACCTTAATGGCCTTAAATGTGAAAAATAACTTACAAATGGATAGATCTCTTTGAGTAGGTAGAAAATGACTACTAATATGCAAAATTCCAAGTTAAAATGAGCAAGTTATGGCTATTTTAAATTGGAATTTCTGCAACCGGGAAAAATGACTCAAATACAATAAATAGATTTAGAAAATTAAGTAGAGCCTCTATAGAATACTCATTTGGGGTATTTCTTTTGTTTACGTGATGAGGAGTTTGACATACCATTTCTGGGGAATTATCTTTACTAAGAATTGCTCTGATGGATGAGTGAGTTTTTTCTCCTAAATCCGTTACATTATTTGTGTTTGTAAAGTAGTTGCACTAGCATAATAAGAAAAGATAAAAGTGGATACGTATTGGGATTATCAAGGGTCAAGCATGTGTTTCTTTTGCTTGTATTATTAAGTGAATACTAATCATATCGCAATATTAGAATGTTTGTTTAACTATGCTCATTCATTTATGTGCTTGATTGCTATATGTGTTTAAATTGATTGATCACCCTTAATGAATCATAAGACAGAATGGCATTAATAGGAAAATGGTCATGCATAGCATCTAAGTCGCACTTCAAAAGATTGCTATTCCTATGCGTAGAGTTGGATGGGCCACTAATGTGTGGGACACGGGTCATGCTCCTTCCAAAGGAATCTACATCGTTCGGCTAATGTGACTCCAGGTTCAGAGCTGTGCCAACCGAACTCTATGGGCGAGTGCCTGAGGACTAGCAGTAGAAAATCAAGAGGACCTTCGTCAACAATTCCCTAACCATTGATATGGATGGCATAAATCCATTCTATGTATAGGTTCCAAATAACTATATATGTGTGTGTTCTTCACATGATTGTGTGTAGCATATATGCTTGGCTAACTAACTTGTTTGTTTATGATTGTCGATGCAAATGATAAGGAAATATCTCATTAATCATGTTGTAAGGTTGCACCCTCATAGGCTTTTGTTGAAACAGGTATACTTGTAGCTCCATTCAAGGATTAAGACATTAAGGAAATCATTGGTGGATTTTTGAGCTTCTATGGAAGAAGTGAGGGCATAGGATGAATTTACATACTTGAAAATTCCTTTATGAGTAACATATGTTATATTAATATTTTTAGGAGATCACTAGGAAATGTATATATGTAGATTTGACATTAGCGAAGGTATGCCTTTAAGAATTGTAATTGACCTTATTTATGATTAATGGTTTATATTTCTCTTGCATTGTTATTTAAATTGTTATTAACATAAATTACGCTACTCTAATGCATTCCTTGTTGTGTTGTATGCCTTGTGCATGATATGGAAGCCTTTACATAACTGAGGAAGTCATTCATATGTTTTGATATTGTATACGGGGACCACCATGTTTAAGATACCCCTCGGGGCATGACAGTGTCTATATAATAATCACTAGTATTATTGTTATAATCTAAATATTCTTTATGCCTATAAATGCAAACTATCTTTAATATTAATATACAAATATAATGCTCCTACTATCTCACAAAATTTCATATAAAAGTGGTAAAAATTTTAAGGAGATAAAATCCTATCTAAGTTTCTAATAAAATTTCCTAAAGATCTTTAGTGTGGATTTTCTAATTTATCAAATATAACCTAAAAGCTGCTAATAATAATCTATGAAATCTGTCTCTACTTATAAAAGCTCTTCCATCTACGTTTTCAACTACTTCTTCTCTGCAAATTTCCATTTAAGTTTTCAAATTATCATGTATTTCATGTTTCTAATTTTGTTATATATTCTCTTACTATTCCAGTATTCTCTAATTGTAAATCTTTAGTTATTACTCTTATTAATCTATTCATATAATTATCCTTTCAATGTTACATCTATGTTATGCTATATAATTATCTATTCTTTCTATTATTTGCTATTGCATATTGACTATTATGTACTTTTAATAATTCATTTCTATAAAGTTGTTCCCCACTTTGATGTCCTTGAAAGTTTGTGATTTCTTCTTATAATATTCTTTTACTTCGATATACATTAATTATTAGTTGTTTCCTAACCATACTAATATTCTTAAAGGCATGCAAGTATATATTCTATTCTTTTCGTATTTTCTTTTTTTAACCCTAAGCTTTTTCTAAGAAAACTTTTTTTGTCTTAATCTAATAGAGGATTTTTGTCAGCTCCTATCCTTAGTTTCTACTATTTGATTATGTAGTTGTATCTCTTGTTCTCTAACTCTATTTAGTTCTTGTATATAAAAGCTCTTTACCATAAATTCATCTCTAGGTAGTTGATAGAAATAGTAATGAACAATAAAAATGTTATCTAAAAATTTTAAAGCTCTTTAACATAAAGCAAACACTGGAATTGATGATGATGATGATGATGATGATGATAGTGAAAAATAATAAATACTAGTTTAATAAAGATGCAATGGATCACAATGAAGTTTTTTTACTAAAAAACTTTACGATACTTTGATGCTAGTCGGTACTTGAAGTTGTTATCTTTGATAAAATGACTAGACCTGTTATACCTCTTTTCTTTTATGTAATCTTAATTTCTTATACTCGTTGTCACGTCTCGAAGGGTATCCTAAACGTGGCAATCCACCGTATACAATATTAAAGCCTAGGAATGACCGCCTCAGTCACACGAAGGTTTCCATACTATGTACAAGGTGTCTAACACATGGAGGAAATAGATCGGAGTGATACATTTTATATTGATACAACTTGAGTAACAATGTAAAGGAAAAACAATTCATCAAAAGATTTCACTACATAAAACTATAACGAAGCAATTCACAAAACCTAGCTAATATCTTCAAGTATTCTTACATCCTGTCAGAACCTCGAGGTCATTCTCGGCTCCATATATCCCAGTCCCTAGGTAGCATTCTTAAGTCAACTTGTTCATTCAAACATCTATTGGGGTATAAGCTACACTAGCTTAGTGAGTGAGAACTCCCGAGATTACATTCATAAAACATCATACAAGCAAGTGATTAACCAGGCAAGTGATATGCATCAAACATATGGAAATCAACAGACATATGACTAGCCAGAAATCATATGTGAATGGAATTTCGCCTTCCATTTCGGGTTAGTAGATTAACGAATACTACGGTACTACTAAAATATGTCGTTTTTAGATCACGGTCAACTAACTTATAATTTCGTTTGTGGATCACGATTAACCAAATCATTATTTCGTTTATGGATCATGATTAACCAACTTTTACTTTTTTGGACGAGTAACCACCAATGCTAATGCTTCATCCCCATTTGTGATATGAATGAGTCCATATTACTTATCAATTTCGAATAGTCAATTATGTCAATTCCTTAAGTGATCAATTAATAATTGCATACAATCAATCTTAATTCATCTATACAATCATTAGTTAATCACCCAGCCTCGATATTCTTATTTTCAATTTCTCATATCATCAGCAAACAAACATAATTCCCATTTATCCCCACCATACATATCCATTTATCTTTACCTAAAATCTAAGGCAATTATCATTACAATCACATACAATAAATAGAATCAGAAAGAAATACTCACTCGGCCATGGGTCAACGGTCAGTAACAGTAATCCGGTAGTAATGAATCCTCGAAAGCAAGTCACTAATAAAAGAAATACCAAATGAGTTTTCAACTCAAAACTAATCATTCTATCTCATACAAACTATCAATTTCGTAATTCTCGTCCTATGCGGGAATTCCAACTTAAAACGGCCATAACTTGGTCATTTTAACTCGGAATTTAGCAAATTATATACCGATTTCTATCTACTTCGAAAGATCTATCTAATTCTAATATAATATTTAAGTTTTGAAAACTTTTAAGCTTTGAAAAGATCTAATCAGTTCAGATCAGTAGCAAAAACCAAATTAGAAAATTTGATTTTGTGAAAGTTTATGAAGTTTCTACTATCCAAGACAAGTATACAAGCAAGATGAACAAGTCACTATCATAAATGATATGTCATGAGATATATATGTACATGTTCTTAATGATATTTAAAAAGAAATTTTTTGAAAACTTTTTCCTTGTAAGACTTTATAAAAAATCAACTTAAAAAGGCTAGTCTTGTATTCTTGACAATCCCCACTTGTTCTTAGAAAAATTCCTTGATTAAATTTATTTATTCTTGTTAAAATTACGTCCTCATTATGTATATTCCTTAAGGCCTTTATTCTTCAATAAAAATTTCCATTTTACACTTTGTTAAAAATGGTTCATCTCAAAATCCGAATTTTGTAAAAATTATTCTTGTGTTGATTTCTTTAAGAAAACTCATTTGATACTTAGAAACTTAAGGCTCAACCATACCTAGCCACAAAGGACTTCACTCCTTTAGTAAAACTTTCATTTTGAGTTTGAAAAATAGGGGTTTTCATATCATCATTTCCTAGATACGAATTTCACAAGGTTAAGATAAAACTCAAATTTTATATTTCGTAATCTCTTCCTATTTTGAGAATCTCTATTAGTAGATCTACCATTTACTTATCAAAAACATCTCCTATTGATACCTATTCCATGAGACTTTCATATTTTAAACAAATCCTTCATTTTGGTGTTGAAAAATCGGTTTCCAAAATTGGTCTTGGTTTAGATCCGAATTTGCAAAATTTGTTTTTGGACATATCTTTTGATAAAATCCATCTAAACTTATGAAAATTGATCCTTTACATATCCTATCTTAAGAGCCTTCCATATCTTAAATAAAATCTTCATTTTTGAGTTGGAAAACATGTTTTTAAACTATGCCTTGGTCTAGATCCAAAAATAGAATTTTTGTTTTGAAAAATAATCATTGAAAATCACCTTTGAATCATATAAAATGAAGTCTTGATGACATATACCCACTAAACCTTCATTATTTCAAATAAAACTTCCATTTTGACACTTGGAAAGGGGTTTTTAAATATGGTCTTGCCTAGATACGAAAGTCACCATTTTTGTTTGAGTTCAAAACCAAGATCTACACCTACTATGAACATAAATATAAGAGAAATCCATGGTAGTAAGCTATAAACTCATAGATTTAAACATAACTTATTCAAAGTTACATAAAAGTTAGATCTACAAAATATAACCATTTCTAGCAAGAAAATAATAAGATCACAAAAGAATAATCATGAGTAAGATGAGTGTTTCATTTTGGCATCATCATCCTTGGCTTTTAAGCTTATGGAAGGTCATTTGATGTATGAAACTCTCACTATACTCTACCTCCATCAACTATGGAAGCTTTGAATTAGAGTTTTACCTAAGGATCTTGAAGATATATGTGTAGGAGCTCACATATAGGATTGGGGCAGCAAGTTCCTCTTGCAAGAACAAGAGCAAATGAAGAGAGAAAGAGAGGAAATAGAGAGGAAAATTGCGAAGAATGGTAAAAGGTTAAAGGTGTGAATAAAAGAGGGCACATAGAGGGATATGAGGAGTTAAAGACACTCAAAATGAAATAATAAAAAAAAAAAGAAATGGCAGCCTATACATACCATAGCTGGTGTGATTTTTGGGAAGAGTGAGGGAGGGAAATTTAGTTGGTTTTTGACTTGAAGTTATAAGGTGTAACCAAATATATATGTTTACTTCTTAAAGAAGGATTGAAATAGGTTTATTTTAATCAAATTTGGAGTGCTTCAAAGGAAAAAAGGCAGCAAAAAAAGATCTAAATATCTGCCATGAAGTGATAAGTGAAGTGTAGAAAGAGTAAAAATGAAAAAGAGGTGATGTGTGAAAAGTGTACTATACGTATGGGTTTGTAAGAGTACTTTTTTATAAATAAAATAAAAAAATAGAAAAAAATGCATTCCAAATTTTTGGAGCAAAATTTTCATAATTAAAATAAGATAATTAATTTATTTACTTTAATGAATTATCAAATAAGTTACCGATATGATCAAAATACACGAATATGAGCTATAATTGGTATTTTAATTACCCGAAAAATTATAAAAGGTTATTTTATGAAAATAACAATATCTTTCAAATATTTTTAATTATTAAATTAATTTATTTTATTTTTAGTATCGGGTCTTAAATAGAAATCGATCTCGTAAAAACCTGAAATGAACTAAATTTTAGAAAAACAGAATTTTCTATGATCTATAAAATATTTATCCAAAAATATAAGGGTTTATGAGAGTAGTGTAAAATTGTGTAACGAATAGTAGTGAATAGTGCAAAAGACTAGTTAATTACCGATAGTAAAGAAATACGAATATAATCACAAAATTAGATATTTCTAGTAATCGAAAAATTACAAAACTGATATTTTTGAAAACCTTATGAAAATACGAGCCTAACAATATTAATGGTATATTTTTTATATCTCGAACCCCGAGACACGCTTTTTAAAGTCTGTATCCGAACGGGTTCGAAATTGGTAAAAAATTTACCAATCTAATATTTTTAAGCAACCTTATATTACTACGAGTTACTCTACACACTTAAACCACACCTCGCTCTCTAGGGTTAAGAGCGCAAGATTACCAGACTTAAATTACTATATTCCACTTAGGGTTCCCGGGTGACTTTCTGATTTAGATCTTTGCCAATTTGGAAACTAAGAGTTTATGTTTATACAACACATTTAGTTTGAGAAATTTATTTTAAATTTTATTTTTGTAAGTATTTAATATCTCTTAACGTTTTCGAAATTATTGAATTGGGTTTTATTTTCGAAGGTTTATCGTTATTTACTTTTTAATAATTTGTTTTTGGGTTCTATATTACTTGATTTTAGAAGTCAAAGTGTCACACCCCAATGGATACCCTAAACGTGACAGTCCGCCACACTCAATATTAAAGCTTAAGTATGACAACCTTAGTCATTTCCAAAAGCTTTTATATTAAGTGTAAGGCTTACTTTCACAATTTTAGAGGACCATATGTGGAATAATGAAGTTTAAGGAGATATAAAAACATATTAAGAAAAGAGGATTCACAATAATTATTTTTCATGGCAAAGACTTTACAAACTTAAGGACAACTCCCTAAATTACTAATTATTTATCTATTAACATGCTAATACTAAGCTATACTTTATTCAGATTTCTAATGTTCAAAAGGGATTACCTGCCCGCATGGTCCACGTGGCCTTAACCATAAGTACGGAACTGCAAAAGATAGCTATCGGGGTATAAGCTAATAGGCTTAGTGAGAACTATTTCCATAAATAACTTCTTGTAACAAGATTCAAACAAGTTGGTTAATCACATATGTAATGCATCAAACACGTGGGCAAACAATCATATAGCTTTCCGGGAACTATATGTTGAATGGATTTACGCCCTCCATTCGGGGTTTGGTGATACTCAAAACAAGTAGTTTTAATAATAGAAAATTTAAGCTTGCGAGCACTCATCGCCAAGCATTCATTAAAAACTTTTAAACTTGCGAGCACTCATCGCCAAGTATTCCGAATCTACTTGATTTGACCTTGCTTTCGGATCAACCGCCAAGCATATTCCATTAAGCCGCCAAGCAATCGCTTTCGGATCTTCCGCCAAGTGTTGCTTTCGACATGAGCTTACTATCCTTCTCACCCAAGGATAATAACCCAACCATGCAATGTGACTCACTTCGTGGTATGCATGAGTTCATTAATTTATAAAGTCATAACATAATTATTTTCAACTTTAGGTGATCAAGGAATTTCACACAAATCAATATTAAACTAAAACAATCACTTAGAACAATTCGGCTTCGATATTCTTAGAATTCTTTCAAGGAATTATTTTACATGCATATCGGTTTATCTTTTCCTAACTCTAGTGCAACTAATTTACAAGCACAACAAGTGTAGCATTTAATGGAAATAAACTCACGATGCCATTGTCGTCTATTCTCTAAGCGGATGAGTCGTTCACACACTCCACTTAATCGTAATAGTCTCGGGGTAAAGGAATCCTTCCTCGGGGTCACCTAACCAAAGAAAATACCCACAATGAGTTTTTCTTGAAGATTTTCTTGAATTTTGACAAAACAATGTCAAAGAACGTTAAAGTTCGTATAGAAGAATGTTCCAACTTAAAATGGCCATAACTTGGTCATTTTAACTCGGAATCGCGTATAATATACCGATTTCTATCTACTCGAAAAGATCTACCCATTTCTAAAATTATTTCCCACAAACAAAGCCATATAGGCTCCGAAAAAGTGGCGACAAAATTCACCACGGATTTTCAAGTAAAAACAACTTTGGTTCAAGAAATCAAAATTTGTTTGATAAATACTTAGTTATCTATATAGTTGAAAAATTCTCTTTTATAACTATATAACTCATATTTAAGCATGCTCAAGTGTCTTGTTGTCCAAATTATTTTTCTTAGGTAAAACAATGTCGGTTGAAGCTTTTCGGAAATTGTTTTTGTAAATTTTTGAAATGAATACCTTGCTTTCTTTGTTTTCTAAAAACGTTTTATGTTGGTTTTATTTATCTTTTCTAAGTGACTTTTGAAAATAAAATTTTCTACTTTCTAAGTTACATTAATACTATATTTGAAGTTTTCTAGGAAATATGTTTTCTTCATTTTTCTTGTGTAAATTCCTTTTTACTTGTTTTGCAAAAATTTACTTGATATTTCTCATTCTTTTTCTATGTCTCATATTTTCAAAATAATCATCCATGCATGAAAATTTGTTTTCTTCATAAAAACAATGTGGAAAATTAAGGACTTTTTGTAGAAAAACTAATTTCTATAATCTTATTAACTTCTTCTTGTAACTTGAAAAGAAATAACTTTATTATTTTCAAACCATAAATTTTCTTTGCCTATTTGTTTGCAAGGTCTTTACTTTAAAAATTTCCTTAGTCATCCATCTATTTTCTTTCTTATGAAAAGAACCATTTTTGTCAACAAAATATTTTCTTTTGAAAACAAGGTAGAGTAACAAAGATTTAAGTAGCTTTTTAAGTAAAAATAGTTTCTAAATTCATAGTGAATTCTTTTTGTAACTTGAAAATGAATGAGTTTATTTTTGTTATCTTATATTTTTATTTCACATAAACTTATTCCTAAGTGACAAAAAGCCTTCTTTTATTTGATTATCTTTAGAAAATAAAACTTTTGGACAACAATCTAAATGAACATGATTATGAGAATAATAATAACAAAATAACATAAAGCATAAATAATAAAGTCAAGTATTGGAGTCTTAGCTTTTTCAAGGCTCCGGGACTAAGAAATAAACTAGTCCCAAAGAAATAAAATGAAAGAAGAAAAGCTTGTTTTGACTTGATGAGGACAAGTCTAAGACTAGAGACTAGTCTTAATTTCAACAAGGAATAAATAAATAAATTGCAATGGAAAAGTAAATAAATTGCTTTGCATGAAATAAATAAATTGCAAGTGAGCTTATATGCTCTAAAGAATATGTATAGATATATAAACAATAATAAATCAACATAAACATAAATGGATTGGCATGAACAAGAACAATACATGAACATAATGTAGTTTCCACAACTTGTAGTATTTGGAAACTCACACTATGGTCATGTAAAGTTACATGACATGAAGAAGAAGAAAGAATTTAAAGAAGATTTTGATATGGTTATGTGGTTATGGGTTTTTGTTGTTGGTGGAAGTTGTTGTGGAATTATTTTGAGAGAGTTTTGAGATAAATTTGAGAGAGCTTTGAGAGGAAAAATTGAGAGAGTTTTGGTATGAATTTGTGGGTAGTGAATGTGTGAAAGAAGTGAAAGAGGAGGGGGGTATTTATAGGAAAATGGGAGTGATTTTTGTGTGATTAAAATAAATGAAATTAAAACAAATGAGGGGAAGAGGAGAAGGGGGCGCCGGCCATGTGGGGAGAGAGGGGGATTTGTTTTTTTTTTGACTTTTTGATAAATAAAAGATGTAATGTGTAAGTAGATGTGATATAAAGTTATGGGAAAGGTAAAAAGTTAAGATTATAGGTTATGTAGAGTGTAAGAGTAGGTGTAAGAAAAAGTAGAGATAAAAGAATAGTGTAGAATAGTAATGAATAGTGTAATGTAAAGTAGATATGACAATTAAAGTACCGGTAGTAAGAAAATACGCGTATAATAGCTATATCTGTTATTTTTACTTACCGAAAAATTACGAAACTGATATTTTTGGAAAACTTATATTTTTACGAGTCTAACGGTGTATTCGGAATATTTTTACTATTCCGGGCTTCCGGACACGTTTTTCGAGAACTGTGTCCGATCGGGTTCGAAGGACACCCGAATTTCGCGAAACTGAAACTTTTATAAAACCTATGGTTATTACGACTATTCGAGCTAATTATCCCAACTTCGTTTTTCAGGGCCAAAGAAAACGGCAATGCCGGATTTAGATGGATACGGTAAACTAGGGTTTTGTTGACCTTTAGGGTTTCGTTTGACTTCCGGTTAGGGTTTTGGGCTAAACCGATTCCGAAAATTAAGGGGTTTAAACAAAGTTTAGTATAGAATTTATCATACATAGTAGTTTCGGATTTAAAGACTGTTGAGTTCTTATTTTATTTTTAAGGATTCTCATTTTCTCAAGATTAAGAAATTTCTAGATTTGTTCATGATTTAGGAATAGTCGAAGTTCGGTTTTAATTTGGAATCATTTTTAGAGTTTATCTTCGATGTTTATTTTGAAATTATTTACTGAAATTTTTTGGGGTTTACACTCGTCCCATTTAACCTTTCCTTTATTCTTTTTTTAATATAAAGCCAAAGTACAATTTATTAGTCCAAGATGGCTTCTTGAACAAACCATCAACCATCAAGCCGACAACAATAAGCCATGACAAATCCTTTTCACAGCAACAATCGGGAATAATAAGGCTAGGTATTGTAGGTCTATAATAATTAAACTTGGAGTGGCTTTGATACCAGATAAAGGATAGCTTTGGTAGAAAAAAAAATTAATCAATATAAAATAATTGGAAGGAGAAAAGAAAATGACAAAGAATTAAACAACGAAGAGATTGAAGAAATATTAAAGGATATACAGGGACCAAAAATAACAGACAAAAAGAAAGAAAAATAAATATATATTAAAATTTGAAGAATATAAAGGGAAAGATATTTGGAAAGATGTCAAGAACTAAAACACTGGTAGCATTTTTTAGGAACCAGAAGAAGATTAAAAGATGGAGAAATTACTAGAGAAGAGACGGGAATAGACATAGGAATATTAGGTAGATTGATAAAAAAAAAAAAAAAAGATACAAAATCATTACAACAAATTGAAGTAGTTGACATAGAAAAAGATATAAAAATTTACAACAATAAGAATATAAACTAATTGAAACCAAGAATACTACATAACATAGGAAGTTTAAATTTTAGGAAAATAGGAGCAAACAAAAAAGAAAAAGTTACAGTGTTGATTCTCTATTATCTAAAGTTTTGATGATAACAAAATACTCAAGGAACTAACTATTCTATTAGTGTGCAGAATTATATATAGAACTTTTCACATAATATTGTTGAATATTGATAAACAAATATATGATTGAATGATTTTGAATTTTCAGATGTTTTGGTTCTAAACAAGCTTTAAACAAATCTTACAAGAGTTTGTTACAAGATAAGGAACACATAATGTTTTCCAGAAGTTTTGTTAAAGGATAAAGATTTTTCCAAAAATACAGAAGTTTTTGCAAAACCTTTACAAGAACTTTGAACAAGCATTTTTGGGTTAGGAATATGTACTGTTCATCTTCTCTAATAAAACATACAATATTTCATATCAGTACACAGAATGTCTTCCACACGGCAAATAAAATTCCTCTAGTATCTACCAAAAGTAAAGAACTAGAAGCATATATAGAATAAAGTTAAGAAATTTCATTTCATGGAGATTTTTCTTAAACTCTTACTTTTGCGAGCTGATCACTTTGCAATCTTTCTTTTTGCTTTTTAATCTAAAAAATTTCTTTTCTTTTTGTAAGTGAAGGAATGTGTTGTTACCTTCTTGAGTGGTAGTTCAATTACAAGTCTAGACTCTATAGATCGGTTGTAGCTAGAGAATAGCTATGAGAATCGAGTAGAGAGAATTATACAAGCTTGTAATTTGTTCTTATTGGATCTAGTGGAACAAAACCAGTAGGATAACGGGGTCGCCGGCTCGGAGCTGGAACGCACAAAGTGAAACCACTATAAATCATTACCTGATCTTCTTCTCTCTATCTTTTTTATTTTATGCAATTTATTTTCATATTTGTTATATTGATATTGTTGGGAATTTAACGATAAAAACAAGGATGTGCAGCGGAAAACGTTTTATTTTCATTTTTATTTTGTACATTAAATTCCCAATTTGTGGATCCATGCATTTAACAAATCTATAACATAAAAGACATGTAATTCAAAAAACTAACCTCCTTTTCGAATTTCGTATAACTCGTGATGCGAATCTACAGACGCTGCAGTGTCGCAAGCGTCCTCTATGGTATCCACACGTGAACAATTGTGTGCTAGCACTCAAGAACACGAATCCAATTCGTGTCAAAATTATTTTTCTTTTTTTCTCTCTTTTAGGTTTGCAGAATTTCTCTACCGTCTAATGTGACATCAAAGAGTCTAACCTAAAAGGTTGTCTATAGATCTATATATATAGACATATAGGAAACCCTAGAAGATAAATATGATGAGATATTTATTTAATATTTAACAAAATGCATTATTTCATTAAATATTAATTATATGTCATAATCATTTATTATTCTTAAACTATTTAAGAATAATAAATATAATAATTCCTATAGGTTTAATTATAAACCCATAATATATTTTATTCGTTCTTTTGTGTGTGACCCTGTAGGTACACTCAATGTTGGCAGTAGCCTTTAAATACCTTTTAAGGCCTATAAGACATAATTGGTCTCTAGCAAGACATTATGCCTACCCAAATTAAGTGAAGATCGGTGATCCGACTTTACCTATTAACAGTCAGTTATTCAGTCCCTTTGTCACATGATATCTTATGATTAATCACAAGGTGTGGATCAATACACACTTATATTGATTAATCACTTATTTCTTGAATCTAGAGTTTGACTGATTTAAACAAATGATATTGATAACTCTTAATCAATTCATTTAAGCACGGCCATGCATTTCTCAGTCTTGCTCAATAAGGGGCCCAAAAGATATCTCTCTCAATTAAATGAGAGGGACAAATTCCTTCACGAACACTCACATTCCTTCACATAGCTTATTCTATATCCAAGAACAGTCTTACAATCACTCGATCAAAGATGACAAAGAACTGAATTAAAACACCGAGCTTGCTATGTAGGAATCCATAGTGTCATCAGGTCAAAGGACTTAATAACACTGCAATGAGAAATACTTATCATATTAGTCCACATAGTATTCTCATAATTGGTCATTCCAATACAATGTACTTTTACATGTATTTATATGCTGAAATAATATCTTATATCCATGATTAGTAAAACATGACCATCATCCAGCCTACATACTAATCTTAATTCATTAGTATTCCATATAATGAACTATTAGGGATAATTTAGAATGAGCTATTTTTCCTCTATGGTTTTACTATTGAAGTCATATACTTCAATGACATAAGGAATAGCAAGTTCACTCATGGAATTATTTTATCAAGGTAAAAAGGCCAATAATAAACCTCGATTAAAAGGAATGGCTCATAATATAAAGATGATAAATATTCATATGACACAAAACCGTATGGTCTAGGGCACATTACTAGCAGATATATTATTCTTGTTTTTCAAAATTGAAAGGGGATTAATTTTTAAAGGAAAAATTTTGTAATAATCAATTTAACACCCCTTCTTGATTATTATTTGGGACCAACAATTGGTATCAGAGCAGGGCTCTTTTATTGATTTGAGTGATTCAGCTAAATGGGCAGAGAACAGTATAGCAATTAATCGTGCTCCTTTCTTCGATGGTTCAAATTTTTCTTATTGGAAAATTCGCAGGGAAACCTATATAAAAGCTAATGATTACGATTCTTTGCAGGTAATTTCCGTTGGAGAGAATGTGATTACAATGAATGGAAATTCGGTTCTGATAGATGCTGAGAAGAAGAATATTAAAAAGAACAACAAAGCTAAAAATTTGTTGTTAACCACTATTGCTGCTTCAAAATTTTATGTTATATCTTCATGTGAAACAGCGAAGGAGATTTGGGATAGACTAATTGAAACTTATGAAGGAACTAATACAATTAAAGAAACTAAAATTAATGCTTTACTTCAGCAATATGAGTTATTCAAGTTTAAAACTGATGAATCTGTCAAAGATGCATTTAATAGCTTCACTGAAATTACAAATGAATTGGCATCACTTGGCAAAGTAATTGGTGATCCTGGTCTTGTGAAGAAGAAACTGAGAATTCTACCACCAACTTGGGATGCAAAGAAAACTGCTAGTGAAGAATCATAAGATCTCAACAAACTTTCTCTTAGCCAACTAAGAGAAAAGCTAATGGCTTATGAATCTCACAAAAAGACTACTCAAGAAGAAGAAAGTAGTTCCAAAGGGATTGCGTTTAAAGCCAAAGAAGTTGATATCAACCTAGCTAATTCAGATAATAGTGATGATGAAGGAAATAAAGATATAAATCTTCTAGCATGAAAGCTCAATCGGTTCTTTAAAAAGCAAAGAGGCAAGAAATTTAGTGCTTTTAAGAAAACCATTGAATATAGAAAAAATGATGCAGGAAAGGCTTACAAAGAAAAAGAGAAGAAAAAGAGAAGAAAAAGGAGAAGAAGGAGATCCAATGTTATGAGTGTAAAAAGCCAGGACATATCAAATATGAGTGTCCTACCATCATAAAGAAAATGGAGCAATACAAAAAGAGAAGTCAAGCAATATTAGTAACATGGAGCGATTTGGATGATACAGAGAGTAGTCCAAAAGATACAAATGAAGAAGAAGAAGAAGCAAATCTTTGTCTCATGGCTACCTCTGAGGTACACTCTGAATCTGATAATGAAATTACTGAAGATGATATGCTTATTGAAATGAAAAAATTATTAAAAGCTCTTAAAAAGGCTAACTTGAAGATAACTAAATATGATAATGAAGTTAAATTGCTCAAAATGAACAGGAGGCTTTAAAACAAACAAATTCTTTACTTGTTGATGAAAATGATATATTAAAGCATGAACTTGAAAAGTTGCATATAGATAATGAAAAACTAAGAAAAAATAATAGTTTGTTAAAGGAAGAAACCAGTGTATTAAAAATAAAAATAGATGAGTTATCTAGCTTAATAAAGAATACATTTAATAAATTCAATGAAAGTGAAAAAAAATTAACTATGTTGATTTCATCACAAAGATCGTCTTTTGAAAAACATAGTTTAGAATATGAGCATGGATCTAGTTTGAACAAATCTAAGAAAACCGTGTTTGTAAAAGCTAAACCAAACAAATATAATAAATTAAGTGAAAGAAAGCAAGATGTAAGATCAAATCACGTGAAAAGAAGTTATACCAACAACACCAGAAGGTATTCCATAAGTTATCCTTCTTATGAAAACAATACCAGAAGGTATTACAAAAGTTATTCGACATATGAAAACAATGCCAGAAGGTATTCCAGAATGTATTCTACATATGAAAACAATAGAAGAAGGTAATCCAAAAGGTACTCAATACAAAATGACATGAAATAGGTAAACAACTGGTATATTAATAACATTTCATATGCATGTTTCTTTTGTAATAAACCTAGTTATATTGAGATATATTGCTACTATAAAAGAAACAAGCTCAGTAATGAACAAGTTAAACAAAGAAACCAAACGAGCTTGTCTTATAAAGGACCCAAACTTGTTTGGGTTCCTAAAAAGGTTTAATCCTTTTGAATTTTGCATGAACATGAAGCTAAAATTAGAGGAACTTGGTACCTAGACAGTGGATGTTCCAGACATATGACTGGAAATGCTTCATTGTTCACTAACATAACATGGGAAGAAAAAGGATATGTGAAATTTGGAGATGACAGTAGAGGTAAAATTGTTGCAATTGGAAGTATTGGTATATCTCCTTATATCATAGAAAATGTTTATCTAGTTGAAGGCTTAAAACATAATCTCTTGAGCATTAGTCAATTATGTGACAAAGGTTACAAAATGCTTTTTGAAAAAGAAAAATGTTTTGCTTTTGATCAAAATGGTACAAAATTATTTGAAGATTTTAGAAAGAAAAACACATATTTGATAAAACCAAATGAAGTTGAAGATGCTTGTTGTTTGCTATCAATGAATGATAATATTTTTACTTGGCATAAACGTTTAGGTCATGTAAACTTTAATCAATTAGAAAAATTATCTAAAAAGAATATAATAAGAGAATTGCCTAAAATAAATATTAAACAAGATGTGAAATATAATATTTGTTTGAAAAATAAAATGGTTTCTGTATCTCATAAAAGTAAGAATGAGATTTCAACAAAATGACCTCTTGAACTGTTACATCTTGATTTGTTTGGACCTGCAAGAGTTTTAAGCATGGGTGAAAGTAAGTATCGACTTGTTATTATTGATGATTATTCAAGATATACTTGGGTTATATTCTTGCAACATAAAAGAGATACCTTTGATTCTTTTCAAAAATTTGCAAAACAAATTCAAAATGAAAAAGGAATTTCAATAATTAGTCTTAGAACTGATCATGGAACTGAATTTCAAAATTCCAAAATTTATAAATTTTTGTGAAGAATAAGGTATATCTCATAATTTCTCCGCTCCATATACACCTCAACAAAATGAAGTAGTAGAACGCAAAATAGAACTATACAAGAAATGACAAGATCTATGTCAAATGAAAGTGGTATTGTTGAGTATTTTTGGGCAAAAGCAGTTTCTACAGCTTGTTACATCATTAATCAAGTCTACATTCGACCCATGACATCCAAGACAACATATGAACTCTTTAAATGTAAGAAGCCTAATGTGTCTTACTTTCATATTTTTGGTTCCAAATGTTTTGTGAAAAAGAATATTTTTAATCTTGGTAAGTTTGATGAAAGATCTGTTGAAGCTATATTTTTAGGATATTCCTTAAATAGTCGTGCTTATTGTATTTTTAATAAAACATCTAAAACGGTTGAAGAATCAATAAATGTTAAGTTTGTTGAAAACATAAAAGATGATGAATTTGATGATGAAAAAGAATCCAACTCTAAAGAAGAATCTTGTTCAGAACTAAAGTCTGAAGTACCAATTGCTGAAATCATGAATCTGGAAATGCAGAACCTTTTCCAGAAGGTAATACAGGTTACTCCAGAACCTAGAGAATCTGAACCAGAAACTTCTAAGGCTTGGAAATATAAATCTGCTCATCCTCCTGAACAAATAATTGGTGATGTTCAATTTGGTGTTAAAACAAGAGAAAGTTTGCAAGATTTTAAAAATCATTTTGCATTATTATCTGAATTTGAGCCTAACAATGTTGATGAAGCTTTAAATGATAATAATTGGATTGATGCCATGCAAGATGAGCTAAATCAATTTCAAAGAAATAATGTATAGAATCTTGTGCCTAGACCTAAAGGAAAATCAATAATTGGAATTAAATGGGTGTTTAATAACAAGTTGGATGAAGATGGTAAAATTACTAGAAATAAAGTAAGATTAGTAGCTAAAGGATACTCACAATAAAAAGGAATAGACTTTGAAGAAACATATGCACCTGTAGCTAGGTTAGAAGCAATTCGTTTGATGCTTGCATATGCACGTTATAAGAACTTTAAAGTTTTTCAAATGGCTGTAAAAAGTGCGTTTTTAAATGGATTTATAAAAGAAGAAGTTTTTGTAGAACAACCCCCTGGTTTTGAAGATCATTTTAAACTTGATTATGTTTACTAATTAAATAAAGCTTTATATGGTTTAAAACAAGCCCCAAGGGCATGGTATGAAAGATTAGGTATGTTTTTAATTTCAAAAGGTTTTCAAAGAAGAACTGTTGACACAACTTTGTTTTTAAAATCATATGATCAAAACATTTTAATCGTTCAAATATATGTAAATGATATTATATTTGGTTCTACTAATGAAATATATTGTCAAGAGTTTGCAAAGAGTATGTAGGAAGAATTTGAAGTGTCAATGATGGGTGAGTTGACCTTCTTTCTTGGACTACAAATTAAACAAACAAAAGAAGGAATCTTCACACATCAAGAAAAATATACAAAACAAATTCTAAAGAAATTTGGGTATGAAGGATATAAAGGAGCTGCAACTCCCATGAGTACTTTAACAAGGTTAGATTCTGATTCAAATGAGAAAAAGGTAAATGAAAAGTTATATAGAAGTCTCATCGGTTCTTTATTATATTTAACTGCATCTAGACCTGATATTCTTTATATTGTATGTTTGTGTGCTAGATTTCAAAGTGCACCAACAGAAACACATTTAACAGCTGTTAAAAGAATTTTCAAGTACTTGATAACTACTTCAAAATTAGGCATCTGGCATCCTAAAAATAAAAATTTTGATTTAATAGGTTACTCTGATGCAGATTATGCTAATTGCAAAATTGATAGAAAAAGCACATCTGGTCTTGTCAATTTTTAGGTGACAAATTAGTTTCTTAGTCTTCTAAGAAACAAAATTCTGTTACTTTGTCTACAGCTGAAGCAGAATATGTTTTTAATGGAAATTATTGTGCTCAACTGCTATGGATTAAACAACAAGTACAAGATTATGGTTTATTTTTCAAAAATATACCTATTAAATGTGATAATACAAGTGCAATTAATCTTACAAAAAATCCAATGCATCATTATAGATCTAAGCACATTGAAATTCAAATCACTTTATCCGAGATCATATAATTAATGGTAATATTGTTGTTGACTATGTGCCTTCTGATATGCAATTGGCTGATATCTTTACAAAATTTTTTAAAAAAATTAATTTTGAATATATTCTAAATGAGATTGGAATTTGCAATCCTTTCTCTTAAATTTTTTTTTAGAAAATAATTTTTTATATAAAAAAATATAATAATAATAATAATAATAATTAATGGAATGGAAATTCTGCAACTACTTTTGGCACTCAAAGTTCTGACCTTCCATCTGGCCTTCTTTCTCTGTATCAGTTTACCGTAGTTTAATTTCTAAACATATGCATTTTGAACCCTAATTCTCTCCGTTTCTAAAATCCACAACTCTCTTTCGATCATCTTTCATGGCTCCACGAAAATCTCAGAGGCTATCCAACAAAAATTTCAAAACCATTCCTTCAACAGAACCTATTTCTATATAAGATGAGTCTTCTGATTCTAAAAAAAAAAAACTCTATCTCGTTCTCCATCTCCATCTAGGGTTAGAGAAATTCGCTCCAAACTTGTTCAAGAATCTGGGCAAAGTAATAAACAACCCAAAGGAACAAAGAACAAGGAAAAATCTAAGGAACAATCATCTCATGGTTTTGACCCAGAACCTATTTCAGAGCTTTTAAAGGAAAAAGAAATCTTCCAAAAATTCTTCAAAGAAAAGGAAATTCATTCCATCGACTTTAGCTCAACAACCACAGTCATCAAAGAAAAGGAAGACGTAAGCTTTAGAGGCAATGCTTTGTATACGAAAGGTAAAAATCCATGACTGCTCCTTCGTAGATTTTGGATACTTTAAAAAGCATGGATTCTATTGGAATGAGTGGTTAGATAATGTAGGTTGTAACGCCGTAAACTAAGACATTACAACCCGCCACGTGTCCTCTCTTGATTAGGACACGCTAAGGCTCTAATATCCACAAACTATATGAATATCACCTGTATAATTCACAAGGTATAAAAGAATTCATATGGTCATAAATAAACATTCTGATAAATATAAAATCTCTATAATCAGAAAACTAGACATTGTTGACATAACTGCAAGTCAACAAGTCAAACCATACCCTAAAACTGTCACCACACGAAATCTCCAAATACAATATAAAATTTCAATAAAAAAATATAAATTAATCATTAAAGTTTTCTCTGATCCATCCTATATCATCTATGATTAGACAACTAGTCATCAGCAGGGTAGTCAGGGCCACTAACGCCATCCCCATCCTCATAGATGATATCAAAAACCCGAAAGATCGTAAATCACATTATCATCACCTGCACTTGAAATGTAATAGAATGAGCGGCGAAGCCCAGTACGATAATATCTAATCCAGTTCAAGCAAGATTATGCACAAAACAACATGTATAAATAAATGTAACTAAACTAAATGCGCACAACAGTTTATTATCTATTTTAGTTCAGCAAAACAACACAGTTCAGAATCTAGTATACATAAATCCTGAACCCAGAGTAACTCAGACTCTGCTATAAAAACATCCAACTGATTTGAAAATAAATAATCATGCATACATATATGGATGAGTGGGTACTCCCCAAACATCCCAATTCCTGAACACCTAAATTCTACCGGAATCATTTCTTAGCACGAGTCCACTCGGAACAACCTCACACTAAGATCATCAGGGTACCTCACCAGTATCACTGTCTGCCAGGTCTCTACTGGTCAAAGCCAACCACAACCAAACAGATAATTATTAAGCCGAATGTTTGTTAAGTTTATTATGTAATCCTGTTCCTACATCCATTCACAAAAAAATTCTAATCTACAAGCACATACAACAAACAATGGATTGGTCGTACCTTTCTAAATTTCAGGAATCCGAATCAAATCCTCAGAATTTGATATCAACAACACAAAGTCAACCCAACTCCAGAAATTCCTATATCCAAATCAACCACAGTTTCACAACTCCAATGTCCTGTTACAATATATATATATATATATATCAACAGACATGATCGCAATATCTTAACATAAAACAACCTATCTAAACTAATCTGATACAGAACTTCCCAAACTCAAATTATACAGATTAATAACCCTAAGCACCTCCAATATTATCAAAGAACGGATATTTCAAATTCTTAAATCAGAATTTCCACCAAAACCCTATAAAACTCTTCATATGATCAATATCGAAATATCAAAACTATCTAATTTCGTATAAAGAGGATTCAAAATTCATACTTATTGATATGGAACGTATAATACTTGTTTCTTCTCTTCCTATACTGATCAAAACACGAGCTAGTGTTTATTCTTCAAATTCCTTCATGAAACATTCATCCAAACCCTAAGATACTTATATAAATTTTTATATAATCCAAACGAAATGGTTAAGATCACTTACTTTTAATCAGTAATACCCTCCGAATGATTCTCCAGGCCTTAGATCTCCAAAAATGGTCCAGAACTCTCTTTTACGAAAGGGAAATAATGTGAAAAAAAAATATGTCGAAATGATTTTTCGCGTCTCGTATTTATAGAAATTTGGTCATACGCCGGCAGCGTACCCTGCCGGCTTACACCATACGCTGGCCAGATCTACACGAAGGCCGGCAGCGTTCATCGGGGCCTTGATCCCCAAAATTCAAACCATCCCTTCATATGCCGGCAAATCTTGGACCTACGCCGGCGGCTTTCATGCCGGTGTAGAAAAGAAACCCTATGAATGCCGGCAGCTTTCCTCCCAGCGTTAAGAAAAACGCTACTGTTCCCATCCTACGCCGTCTGTACGCCGGTGGTGTATATTCTCCAGGAGGCGGCGTACAATGTATTACAGAGTACGTTGGCAAAATTTAAATCTAGGCCGGCGGCATTCTCCATCAGAGATGCCAGCCTTAATTACAGGAATTAAGAAAATTAATCCAATTGTTGTCAATCTTATTATAACACGAAATTGATCAAACTTAACCTATTTTTATCATCAACATATAAGCATATTAGAATCTAGTAGCTTGTGAACATTTACCACTTAAAATAATTTAGTATATTACATAGGTTGTAGAAAGATGTGTAATCTCACTGAAAATGTTGTTGGAGAAATGGTTGAGGAGTTTTATAGAAATTTAAAGTATGTTGATTCTAGGAGTTTAATGTCACAGGTTCAAGAAGTGAGTATGACAATAACTCGTGATGATGTGGTTAAGTGTTTAGGATTAAAGGATTGTCACGATGACAATGCTTATGTTTCTTGGGAAGGAATGACTTGTTTCTGAAAATAAATGGAAACATAAGACAGTTTTCCAAATGATAATGTGTTCGTATATGAGTTTGAACTAGTAGTTAGAATGCTCCACAAAATTGTGCGAGAATGTATACTTCCTCGCAAAGGAAGTTCTACAACAGTGACCAAAGAAGATGGATTGGTCATTTTGGCTATGATGAAGAAAATCAAAATAGATTTGGCCAAGAGGATTTTAAAAAGAATGTGGAAAGAACAAGAGTTTAGGATATATGGAAATGTACTTATGGAACTTTTCAAGTTTAAAGGAATTCCATTGTCGCGCCCCATAGGGGTATCCTAAACGTAACAGTCCACCACATGCCATATAAGACTCTCAAATTACTATCCAAGTCTTTCGGGGGTCTTGTATAGATGTAAGGCGTCCCTTTACGACAATAGAATACTCAATTCAATGGAGTTAAGAAGTTTAGTACGGTATTCAATAGCATTAGATAATAAATCAAACGCACAAACAAAAGTTACAAAGTCTAAGGGGCATTCCCCTGCAAAAGAATATTTAAAGGTCCATTACAGTCATCCAAAATCTTTTGGTTTCCTATGGAAGTCTAAACAAATTGAATACAACTTCTATAGGAAACGCATAGCTCCTGTACCTGAGCTGTAGCCTGTCTTGGTCTAAGCCAAATAAACTCGTGTTGCAACATATAAAAACTATAGGGGCATGAGTGAAACTTCCATATTGCAATTAAAACATATCATTCAAGCAGTGATTAATCAGACAAATGATATGCACCAAACACGTGAATTCAGCAAACATATGACTAGCAGGAAATCATATGTGGATGGACTTGCGCCCTCCATCCCGGTTAGCAGATTAACAAATCCTACGGTACGGTGCCGTTTAGGCTCACGGTTAACCAACTCATATATTCGTTTTATGGATCATGATTAACTAACTTATATTCGTTTTATGGATCATGATTAACCAACTCATATTCGTTTTATGGATCACGAAAAACCAACAAATGCTAATGCTCCATCCCCATCGTGTTATGAATGAGTTCAAGTTCATCTTCAATTTCGAATAATCAATTATACCAGTTCATTTAAGTGATCAAACAATATTCGCAGAAAATCATTCATAGCTCATCTATACAAGCAATGATTTATCACCCAGCTTCGATATTCTTTAAATTCAACTTCACATAACAATAGTAGACAAATATAATTCCCATTCAACCCCATCATGCATATTCATTTTATCTTTGCTAAGTAACTAGTGCAGCTATCATTACAATCAAAAGCAATAATTGAAATTAGAAGTGATACTCACTCGGCCATGGTACGCCGATCTTTTAATACTAGTAATCGGGTGTTAGGGATTCTGTCATGCCTCAAAATAGGGCCTAGTAGTATCATCCTGTAGTCATCATACCACGTGTGCACCCGTAATATGAGAACCGTCTTGCAAGTCAAATATTACAAGACTCTATCTTATAATTGTTACATGTAATGTAGTCATACCAATATATTATATAAATACTAAGGATTCCGATTTTCCTTAGTTTGCCAGAACCGCAGGGAATCGGTATCCCGTACCAAATAATGAAATTGAGATCAAACCTATAAAATACAAGATCTTAATCAATTATACCATTTATCTAATTTGTTCTTTGAGACCAATATAATCTATGAAACTATCTTCAGCAAGGTCTTTTGATCTAGCACTCTTCACTCATGCTTAACCCAATCCCAGCTAACGTTATACTTGCACAAAGACTGTTAGGGGGTGAGCAAACCATGGCTCAGTGAGATAACCTGACCAAACCACACATCAAACAATAACAAAGTATAATTACCAATCATATGCAATGTAACAATCAATCATATGTATATTACAAGCTTAGATGATCTAGAATCCAAAGCAGGATAAAGATTTACGCCCTCTCATCGGGGTTGAAGGATCACAATGCTATGGCCCACCTACCCAGGAGAGACTAAGTATACAGGAATACAGCAATACTCACTTTAATTATCTCTTTAAGTTAACCATATCTTAAATCTCTCATTTCTTGTTTTCTGCCTTAGAAACTCCACTAAGTGTTAGTCTTTTCGAAGCGATACCATAAGCGGCGTCCTTCATTTACCATTTAGTTCCTATAGTACCGATAGCTCAAAGGTAACCTTGTGTTGATCTAATAGTTTTTAGCCTAGGTCAACCAAGCATTATCAGAGGGTCGAAATACTAACACGTAGTAGGCTGCCACTTGCTCAAATACTATTTATGCAAATCGTGTAATGCATGATCATTTTCTTTTATGGTGTCAAAAGCTTTTAATCAGGTTTAAGGTGATCATACAATTACAGACAAACATCAACATGCTCCATACAATTGTTATCATACAATGAAATTATTAATTATAATAAGGCGTTTTGACAATCCCACATACACAAGCAGCATGCAATTTACCCAAACCCACATGCAATTCAGTTTGATATGTTATTATCAATGCAACTAACTACAAGTACAAACAATATGATAAGGTCAATGTCCCTCACCTGTGTCCTTGTTTTATATCGCTGTAATAAGCTACTGGTAGTCCGAGAAACGATTTATATTCCTATGGAATGAAATAACATATATTTATTATTATACGATTATTCTTGCAAGAGAAGTCTTCCTAAAACTAAGGGTTGCTAACTTTAATCACCTAATTTTAAATTAAACTTAATTATTACAGTGTCTATTAATTTAATCGAATTCCCATGAATATCTAAATATTCTGTATTTGATAAAGTTTCTATTATTTCTAAGGACTTTTTAAGGTTCTAACTTTTATAGTAAGAAATAATTATTTGTTATTTATTTTCATTTTGCTTCTCGTGATCTTTAATTATTATTTATATTTTATTTAAGAGATTTACCTTTCTTTAAGTTCTACCACCTTACATAGAAGATTTTTATTTATTAAATATTTGTCTCTCAATCATATCTGTCTTTTATATTTAGTATTTTTATTTATTTAAGGGCACATTTTAGTATCTATACCTTTTTTTTAAAAAATTATTTTAATAAAGTTGTATGTATTATGGAGTTTGGATATATCAAATATGTACATTTAATGCGTTTAGCAAAATCTTAATTATTATTTCTAAATATTCTACGATATGCATATAACATTTAATTCAATTATTGTTAGAATTTTATATTTATTTGATGTTATCATTGCTTTTATATTGTTTTTAGTTAATGAATTATAGTAACTATTATTTATCTTCTATTGTTTAATTTCGTAGAGTTCTTCTTAGTGTATATTATATACTTATCTTGTAATTTTTAGATATCACATTACGTAAATTAAGCCTCTAAAATTTTGCATCGTTGTATATTTTCTTTATATATAAGATTATTTTATTAATTTTGAAAATCTTATTTTTATTAATTACCAAAAATCATATATATCTTTTATTTATATAATATATAGTCTTAGTATTAGTGATACTCATAAAAATAGTAGTAATACTAGTATCAAAGATAATGGTGATTATATTAGTTTTAATATTACTACTAATAGTAAAAATAATTTAATTACAAAAACAATTTAATAGTTTTAGTAACAAAATCAATAATACTAATATTGGTAATATCTCAATAGGCTTAATAATAATTTTAAATTACTTACTAACAACATTAGTGAATTAGTAATAGATCAATAAATTCGTAATACAAGCAATAATATTGCTTAAGAAAATAAACTTTAATGATAAAATCAATATCAAAATATTTATTCATTTATTTATTTATTCATTTTTATATATTATTTCATTAATAACATAAGTAGTTCAAGTTATATTTCTATTATTTTTAGTTAAAACATAAATTACGGAATATTTTTATCATAATCATTTATTTAGATTAATTAAATTAATTTATCAGTTATATTATTATTATTATTTGCAAAGGTACAGGGATGTTTTGTCCCAGGTTCTTTCCTTTTTTTTTTTTGTTATTTCATTATTATATATATTATATATATATATATAGTTCTTGCCGAGAGAGAACTTCATCCAGGGAACGTGACGTCCCCCTAATTTTGGATATTCAATTCTTTTTTTTTTTACAAATATATTATAGTATGTTAGAAATTTTGTAAAGAAATTCGTAATTGATAGAAATATAATTTTTAGAAGAATTTTACATTACTAAAACATATATTTATTTTCTATATCTTATTTAGCTTACTAATAAAACTAATATCAAAATTAAATAAAAAAATTAGTAATATTCTAGAATTAATAAATACAATAATATTAATTAATTTATCTAATCAAGATTAATAAAATTATATTTTTCTATATTTCAATAATGCTAAAGTATCTAATTAGACATATACTTAAATAACTTATTAATAAAAATAATTCCAAAAAATTATAAAAAAATAATTTTCAATTTAGAATAAAATAAATATATATTTTTAATAGATTTTCAACCAACCAGAATTAATAAAATTATTTTTAAATTATTATTATTTTAATTTTCTGCAAAATTGGTGTTACTATTTATGTGAACAGTATCAGGATACTATTCATCATCTTCCCTTGGTTCAAGTCCGATTTTGCACATTTTACACGTCAAATCCATTCTAATTCATTCCTAAGCATTTATACATGATATTTTACACATGTATCAACTCAAAACATCTCTAAATAACCCATGATTCAAGAATTTCGAATTTGCATGGTGTCACGCCCCGAGGGGTATCCTAAACGTGGCAGTCCGACGTACACAATAGTAAAGCCTAGGAATGACTACTTTAGTCACGCAAAGGCTTCCATATCATGTACAAGGCGTACATCACAACCAAGGGAACGCATCGGAGTAGCGCAATTTGTTTTGATAATAGATAAGTAACAAGGCAAAGAGAATACTTAATATAAAACATAAGCATATCACATTTCAATTCTTAAGGGCATATCCTTCTATTATCTTCAAATAAAGGTATATCACTAATCATATAGGTTAGCACATATAAAGAACTTACAAACTTTCTTCATCGTATGATTCCATATCCTTAATCATCCTTCCATGACTTCCTTAATGTCATGATCCTCAAATTTAATCCACGAATATACCTGTTTCAATCAAATCTATAGGGGTATAAGCTACAACTAGCTTAGTGAGATATTCCTTTTCATTCGCACCATATTTTCAAACAAGTTCATTTAAATTTTCATACATATGCTATGCATACAATGCAACAATCACATGATTACGCGAATATATATAGTCATCCGGAAACCATATATAGAACGGATTTACCCCTCCGTATCAAAGGTTAGGGAATCGGGGTTGAAGGTCCTCGACCTTCTACTGCTAGTCCCAGGTCCTCACCCACAGCGTTCGGTTGGCTCGGCTCCGAACCTAGAGTCGCTTTCCCCGAGCGATTTGGATTCTCCAGGAAGGAACATGGCCCGTGGCACCGCACGATCACAGCCAATCCAACTCTACGCGTAGGAGTAGCAGCCTTCCGAAATAGATGTGACTCGATGGATGCTATGCGTGAACGTTTTATTTGTTCTTAGGTCAAACCTTATTAAGGTTTATTAGGGGCGATCAATCAATTTAGCAACAATAAACAATCATACAATTAAGTAAACAAAATTATTTAAACAAGCAGATCGAAGTTGCGATATTCTTAATTCTCAATTCACGCATAAACATAGAATCATATATATACGCATAATCCCGAAATCCCCAAATATATTTTTTTATCTTTTCTTAGTATACTAATGCTACTACATTACAAGCACAAGCAAGGTAACGAAATTAGAAGGAATAACTCACTCGTCCATTTCGCTATCTTCTTAGTCGTAGTAATCCTCGGGTAGGGTATTCTCGTATCCTTCGTCACCTAGACAAAAGAAATTCCCGGGATAAGTCTTTCATGAATTTCTATTCTTGGAGATTCTAAACTTCTCTTAAAATCGCGGTAAAATCGTATAAGAAGAAATTCCAACTTAAAATGGCCATAACTTGCTCATTTTAACTCGGAATTTCGCATATAATATACCGTTTTCTACCTATTCGAAAAGATCTATCCATTTCTAAGGTTATCTTGGTCATAAAAGGTCATTTGGGTTCCGAAAACGTTAGCTAAATATTTAAGACGAATTTTCTAGACTTTTGCAAAAATCCATTTTCTAGCTCAACTCCATTTTAAAGAAAATCCTTTTGTAACAATATAATTATATATTTGATAAACACTTTGAATTATAGGTAAGCTCACTTTATATGCAAAATTTCTAATGGTAGTGTCTCAACAATTTATTTCATAAAACAATTTCTTTTTAAAACTTATTTTGATGAATTCCTTTTCAAGTATTTGGAAGAAACTTTATATTTTTATTATAAATGAGTACATCCTTGTTTTATTTCCTTCATTCCTTTTTCCAAAACAAGCAAATTTTTTCTTTAACCCTAGTCTTTCATAAATTTCATTTCTAGTGATAAAAGGTTAATTTATCAAAACTATATTAAGTTGTCGAAAACCTTTTCATAATTTGCTTATTTAAGATGATCTTAGAAAATGAGTCTTGTTTTCTTTATTCCTTTCTAAAATATAAGCTTTACTTTCCAAAACTTGTTCTTTCATCTCTTTTGAAAAGAATCATCTTATTGATAAAATCCATTATTGTCTAATCTATTTATATTCTTTTGAAAATGAGTTCTTCTTTTTAGAAATTTGAAAATCATTATTTTTCCTAAGTGGGTTCATCACCTTATGAATTTATCTTAACTTTGAAAAGTAGTTTGTTTTCTTAGTTGTATTTCGAAGTTTAAAAGAGTTTAAATCTTGAGCTTTTTGTAAAGACTTTTAATATTAATAAGTTATATTACTAAAAGCTTAGGTTAACATAATATACAAAGAAAATATTTATTTCTTATGATTCTTTGAAATCTATCTTTGTTATTCATGAGAACGTTGAGAAAACTCCATTTCTATGTTGTTGATAATAACTTCATGATTTTGTGATAAATCATATGATTGAAAACTTAGCTTTGAGTTCATTTAAAACAAAATTCTATTTTTTGAATAATTGAGACATTAACATTACGTAAATGCAAGTATCATGAGCATATAAAATAATAAGAACATAAGAAAATACTAAAATAATTAATGAGCAAGAAAATAAAATATCAAGCATTGGGAACCTTAGCTTCATCAAGGAATCCCGATCAAGTATTGGAGCCTTAGCTTTATCAAGGCATCCCGGGACTAAGAATGGACTAGTCCCGAAAGATTAAAGAAAATAAAAAAAAGATTGTTTTGACTTGATATGGACAAGTCTAAGACTAGAAAGACTAGTCTTAATAATCGCATAAAATAAATAAATTGCATAACTTGAATGTAAAGAAATAACAAATGAGCTTATATGCTCTAAATAAATATATATACATAATGTACATAATACTATATATATAAACAAATAATCACAATAATAATAACAACATAATAAAATAGGAAGCTATGTACAAGAACAAAACATGAATATGTTGTTGCTTTTACTACTCATATGAGTTTCAAAAAACACCATAGTCATGTTAAGTCACATGACATGGATGAATAATAGATGGAAGAAATATTTACCTAAGGTATGTAAGAGGTATGAAGATGGTAGTGAATGTATGGTTATGTGGTTATGGAGAGATGGTAGTTGTATTACATAAAGAGAGTTTTGGTAGGAGAGTTTTCTTCTTACAAGAAGAGAGTTCTTGTAAGAATATGGAGAGGTGTTTTTGGAGAGAATTTTGCATAAATTCTCTACTTGAGAAAGGTGTGAAGAAATGAGAAGGGGAGATGTGATATTTATAGGAAAAGAGGAGAGGAATTAAGAGTGATTTAAATATTGAAAAAGAAAATAAAAGAGAGGGAAGAGAGAGGGTGATTGGATGGCAACATGAAGGGGGAGAGAGAAAAGTACAATTATGATTATTTTTTGTGTAAGAGAAGTGAGATTTTGTAAGAAAGGTATGAGTAGATTTTTATGGGAAAAGAAAATGTGAATAGTGTGAATTGTGTCATTTGTAAGAGTGATTAGATATAAAGTAGAGAGAGTGAATAGTAATGAATAGTAGAAAAGTACTATGAATAGTAGACTAAACAATTAAATTACCGGTAATAATAAAATACACGTAATAATGCGATATCTGTAATTTTTAGCTATCGAAAAATTCTAAAACTGGTATTTTTGGAATCCTTGTATTTTACGAGTCTATTGGTATAAAGGAATATTTTTAATATTCCGAGCTTCGGGACACGCTTTTCGAGAACCGATCCCGTTTGGGTCCGAAGGTCACTCGAAATTTGCGAATATGATATTTTTATGTTATCCTATGTTATTACGAACTATTCTAGGCCATTAATTAATTTCGTTTTCTAGGGTTTGAAAACGCGGGATTGCCGGATCTTAAACACTAGGGTTCGTTATAGGCTTGTTGACTTTTAGGGTTTCGTTTTGATTTCTGTTTTCGTCGAGATATTCGTAAGATCGTATAATTTTCGAGTCTGATTGTTTTAGAATTTTTAGCTCGAAAATTTATATTTTATTTTATTTGTGATTATTTAATAGTTTTTAGTTCGGAATCGTTTAACCGAGTCTAGGGTTATGAGTTGACTCAGTTTGACTTTTTGGTGAGAATTTGAAATTTGTGATTTCTGAAATTTATCGAAGGTTTTAAGATTTTGTTGTTAATCGTTATTTGGATATATTGTCTTGATTTGCGTGTTAGAAGACGGTTAGGTAATTTATATTGATATACGGACGTTGATTAAACCGGTAGTTAGACTTTATATTCGTTTCAAGGGTTCCTGTTTTCTCAAGATTGAAAAACTCGTTTTTGTTCTCATTTGGAATTAAGTTTTAACTTGGTTCGAGTTTTAGGGTTTCGTTTCCGGTATTTGACTCGGTCTAGAATTGAGTTTTAATCTCAAGTTGATTTTTCAGGTTTTTGATATTTATACTTCTAGAATTATTTTTAAGGATTATGAAAATTTTTGGGGGTTTACACATAGTGTATTAAGGTTTTCGAATTTACCTTGCTTGGAGCTTTAATGTAAACCATTTCTGGACTTTTCTTGGTGCTGGTTATGATCCTAATATCATCATAACATCATTTAGAATATTGTTTTAATATAGTTTTGATTTAAAATGAATTTAAACGTACCGTATTTTTCTTGTCCAAGCTTTAATGAAGCTTTAATGGAGTTTGTTTGTTTCCTGTTTTCAGTTCGTTTGGTGGCGGGAGGAGTGGATTCGTTCTGGAAATTTGAGAAATAAAGAGGATGGTTTGTTTCCTCATTAAGGTCATTAAACGTATTTTTATATAGAAGAGTGAAGGATGGAGTTGCGGCTGCATTTCTCCTTGAATTTTCTCCGAATTTGATCTTATTTAGCTGTTATTTTCACTTCAATTAATGCTATATTGAGTTGTCATTATTTGGTTGATCTTTTGTGTTGATTTAGTTGACAAAAGGATGCATTATGATCCAAAAATCTGGCTCTCTTCCTCCGTAGCTTTCCCACCGAATTTCCACAAAACTTATATGTATATATTAATTTATTATTTAGTTAGTTGATAATTATTTTAGATTTATGATATATATAAATAAAAAATAAAATAAAGAGAAGATGATGAATTTATAATCAACAATGGTATAAGGAGAGGGTAAAATATAAATTTGGGAAAAAAATTAATTTTGCGGGTTTAAGTGATACGTATGTTAAATACTAATTTGGTAATATTTTTAGATGAGAAGTTCCATATTCACGTCATTAAATATTCTAAACACTATGGTATATACATAGAATTTCTATTAAAGATTTATATATTTGTGTTTGGAATTTTCGCTTTTTGTTGAAATCTTGTCGCGTCGAGAAGAGAAGTGCAAATTAGAAAGCAAATTCAATACGTAATACATAACAAAAAAAAAAAACAAGGAAAAAAAATGCAAGTGAGTTAGGATGTATGGAAATATAAAAACAAAAAGAAGATGATAAATTTATAACCAATAAATATGTAAGGAGGGGAAAAATATTAAAAGGTGAAAAAATTTAATTTTTGTGGATCTAAATGACAGTATGATAAATACCGATTTGATAATATTTTTGGATAAAAATTTACATATTAACGATATTAAATATTCTGAATCGATAGTATACATAAAATCTTTAGTTTAATACTTTTATTTTTCTGTTTTTATACCTGCTATAGTAAATTAAATTTTATTTGTTGAAAGTTTCGTTTCGTGGTATTTTGATAAATTAATAATTATATTGCCCTCAATTTGACTTTATATAAATTTTCAAGATTTGAAATTACATATGAAATCATTTCTATTTATAAATTTATTCTAGACTTTCTATTAGATTAGAAATTTAATTTTAATTTTATATTGTACTTAGTTCTTTTTACTAATTATAAGTTACTAAATTAGATCAGAATTTTAGTTTTAATATTTATCGTGTATTGTGTAATTCTAATAATTCATCTTTTAAATGGTATTTTTACAACTAGTAAGTTTTAGAAATGAAATAGCCATAATTTATATATATTAATGCATGCTAAATTTGATAATTATATGTGTGTATGTGTTTAAGTGGATTAGTGTGTTTGCAATGTTGGGTGTGTTATAACATATGTGGTTAATAATAAACTATGGTAAATATATCTAGGTTGATAGTTTATTCATGTTAGAAATTATCATGTTAGTGTTAATTGTTATTGTAATGAATTATATGTGTTGAATTTAAGCTTGTTTTAGGCTTAAATAAAATTCTAAACATAGCAGAATTTTTAAAGCCCATTCAAGCCCAAACTCAAGTCCATAATTAAGCCCAAATAAGGCCCAAGCCTTTCCAAATCTGCCCTCCTCAAAAGTCAACATCATTTAGATAAACATCAAGGTCTAATTGAAGCTTGAGATAACCCAAAACAGAACAAAGAAAGAAAATTCGTAACTCAAGGAACCCAAAAATTTTCAAGACCCAAATCAACTTATCTTGGACTCAACACACCAAAAATCCTTCCCCAAGCCTATATATACATTGAGGTAAGTTTATTTGATGTTTAAGATGCTTTGTTTTCCCCTTGATCCATGAAATATGTGTGTGTGTAATATGAGTAATTGGTATATTAAATTCTTGTTGAAGTGTTGTAGAGTTGTTGGGAAAGTTTAGAATGCTTGAGTTGTTGTAGATAGGTTATAGTAGGCTTTCATGTGGTTTGGAATTGAAGTGTTGAAGTATGATGAGTATTAGAATTGTTTGAAGTGTGCTAGGGTTGGTGGAAGTTGATGAAGAAGAGTTTGATTCTTGTAGAGAGGTGTTTGAACTTGTTTGATGTTTAAAGTTGAAGTTTATGTTGTTTGAATGTTATATTGATCATATAACAAGCTATGAGGAACTTTGGAATGAGTTTAAAGAATTTTAAGAAGTGTAAAATGCATTTTGAAAACAGGGGATTTCGTCATTTTTTCGCTCCAGTGTACACAGCCTGTGTACATGGTCGTGTAGGCCTTGAAATCTTAAAAGTTGCTCTCGGGTCATTTTTTTTACTCAACACGGCCTCGGTACACGCCGTGTACATGGTCGTGTAGGCCTTGAAAATCTTAAAAGTTGCTCTCGGGTCATTTTTTTTACTCAACACGGCCTCGGTACACGGGTCGTGTACCCGGTCGTGTAGACTTTCCCTGTTTCGCAGCTCTTTGTATTTTAGCCGTAACTTTTTCATCCGATCTCCGATTGAGGTGATTCAAGTTGCGTTGGAAAGCTTAAAAAGAGATCTACAATTTCATGTTTTAAGTTTTTACAAATTTTAATATTAATAATGCTTAAATTTTAGTTCTTTTCAACTGATATACTTTTCAAACAAAGTTTAAAACTTATAATTGGTTGTTAAAAATTCTCCCAAGCTTGATAAATGATCATTTAAGTGTTTGTTGAGTATTGCATGATAATATATGATAACTAAATGCTATGTGATGATGTTGTAATGATTTATTTGAATTTCTTTGGATGATTATACTTGAGATTTGATGAATATATACTTGAACTAAGTGTGAGTTTGTAATTACTTCTTTTACAGTGATTGATCCCCTTTCGGTTATTTCCATTGATTCTCGAGCTAGTACAGGTACACAATACTTTGATTGATTGTTGCTTAGGATAGGCATATACCAATTTGACCTTAATCAAAATTAATAAAAAGATATTGAAATTGGGTGTGCTTTACGTCGTTGAATCCGGATCCGGGGAGCGACAACCTTGTCATGATGCAATGCACGGTAGTCTAGGCGCTTAGCCCAATCTTTTGTCATGATGCAATGACTCAAATCCATGATGCAATGGTTCACCATGATGCAATGGTGGTTTCTTTTATTGGCTAAGTGGGTAGCTAATAGGGTTAACTGTATCGGTATATCCTCTACTTAGGCTCGGAAGGAAATAATATGTCTTAGTTCACGGGTATGGGACCGTTGAACTAATTGATATTATAGACCGGGATAAGTGGATTATATAAAGGAGTGTGAACCCTAGATGAAGCTATTGTTCTCTATCGGTTAGATATAGGAGATATAGGTATCCGGTCTATCTATATCAACCCCCTGAGCAGCTGCTGTTACTCAGGACCCCCAGAATTCCCAAGCTTGAATCGGAGTTTGAATACTCCAGTGTTGTTCTATTCACTTAACTAAAAGATAATGAAGTTGTATTGATTTATTGAATTGTAGTTAGTTAAGTGAGCATTGCATATGTATTTGTTTGCATTATTGTGTACTGGGCCTTTGGCTCACGCTGCTATCTTGCAGGTGACTTTGATGACGAGCTCTATGACGATATGGGATATGGGACTGATTGGGAAGACCCTACGGATGACTAGGAGAGAGGCCTAGTATATGCTTAGGGTTCCTTTTGATGAAAATTTCTTTTTGAAGTGTTCAGGCTTGTTTGTTAAGCCTTGGAATGTAATTTGTGTTGAAGTGTATTTGTAATATAGTTGGGTTGTAAGTAGGATTTCTATGTTTATATGTTCCTTGAGAAGTTGTAATGTATAAATATATTATGTATGGTTGTATATAGTTAATGTACCACTACCTATGTAGTGGTAATGTTTTCATTCAAAGCATATGAATGTTATATCTATTTTAAACAGGTAGTCATTACAAACATCTCTTTTTAAGACGACCTTACGTATAATACTTGAATATTGTTCCTAATATTTGGGTATTATGCGTGGTCGGGAGATTTGGCACACTTAATAATTGGGTTAAGTGGGCCGGGTCTTTACAGTTGGTATCAGAGCCTTAGTTTGTATGACTGCTTGTTTAAATGAGATTGCTAAATATGATTTGACTTTAAGTGTAGTGTGGTTTGTTTAGGATAAACTTAAGTTGATTTGAGTGATGCGGTTTGTTTGATTATTGCTTTGATTGTTTGTGAGATTGTTAATTGAGTGACATTTCATTAGGATTGCATATTTAACAAGTGCCATGCATATATTATATGTTGTTTATAGATGGATAGAACTCGGAGACAAACTAGACAACAGTCGGAACGAGAGGACATGCCACCTCCTCCATCATCATCAACTGCTCAAGCTTCTATTTCATCATCTATTCCAGCTTCTACTACTACTCCATCTCCTGCTTCTGCTTCTACAGCTCAAGCTCCACAACCACCTCCGATGCCCCAAATGCCTTCTTTTCCTCCCATGCCACCAATGCCAGAGATGACACAAATGCCAATGGGAGATCCGAATGCTATGTGTGCGATATTCAGAGATATGTTTGCTATGATGCAACAGTATCAACAAATGATGTACCAACACCAGCAACAGTTTGTACAACAACATACTCCTCAAGCGATGGGTCATGGAGCAAATGTGCAAGGCAATGAGAGGAATGACCAAGTTAAGTTACATGATTTTGTCAAGATTGTGCCAGAATTCGATGGAACAATTTCAGATCCTACTACTGCTGAGCATTGGGTTGAAGAACTAGAGAAAGCCTTTGCAGCTAGTGAAGTTCCAGAGAATAGAAAGGTTGACTTAGCGGTTTATATGCTCAAGAAGGATGCAAATAATTGGTGGAGATTGACAAGTCAAGACATGGTGAGACCGATTTCATGGTTTAGATTCAAAGAAGCTTTCTTTCTACAATATTTTCCCAACACGGTCCGAGAACAGATGATTTCAGATTGGTTGAGTCTCAGGCAAGGCAATAGAACAGTTGAAGAGTATTATGCAGAGTTTTGTAGATTGCTCAGATTTGCTGGAGGCATATACAATGATGAAAGGATGAAAGTTCAGAAGTTTCAGGATGGATTGAATCAGGAAATCAAGGGAGAAGTTAAGATGTTTCAACTTCCGACTTTATCAGATGCTGTGAACAAAGCAAAGTTGGCAGAACAATTCAGAATGAAAATAAGATCCAAGGTGATAGAAGAGCTACATTCCTAGGAAAGAGACCTGCACCCTTCACTTCTACAAGAAGTATGATGCTTATGGCAAAGGGAAGAAACCATTTCCAGGAAAGAAATTGAATTTGGGATCTTCTACTAAGACTTCTACTCCCTTCAACACATTTGAGAAGAGATGTCCTAGATGTTTCGGGCCTCATGATCAAATTCAATGTAAGTGGATTCCGGGAGCGTGTTTTGCTTGTGGTAAAGTAGGACACACAGCTTCAGAGTGTAAGGATCCAATGCTACAACCTATTTTCTGTGCCTATTGTAAACAAAGAGGGCATCATATAGCTAATTGTGTAACCAAACCAAAGAAAGATGGTCCTAACCCCGGGAAAGGAATGACAGCAGCTAGGATCTTTGCTTTACAACAATGTGAAAAAGCTCCATCAGTAGATACTCTAGCAGGTACTATAATGATTGCAAATCATCCAGCATATGCATTAGTAGACACTGGTGCAACTCATGCATGTTTAGCTGAAAAGTTTGTGAATGAGTGTGGTTTGAAATTTGAAGTGTTGACTGATAGAGTAATGAGTATTAATACTGCTTTGGGTGTGAAGTCTAGACAGCCTTGTATTTGTAGAGAAGTTAATGTAAGAATTGCTAATAGTGATATGCCAATTGATATGATGGTTTTGCCTATGGTTGATTTTGATGCGGTTTTGGGTATGAATTGGTTAAATATGTATAAAGTAATTATAGATTGTAATAAGGCGGAGATGAGTTTTGATCTAGAGAGTGGGAAGGTTACTCATGTCTTGGAGAGGAAGAGACCTAAGAGTATGTATACAATGGAGTTATGGGAGAAGACTTCAGAAACAGTTGTAAATGGTGAAGAACTTGATATTGGTGTAGTACCTGTGGTGAGAGACTTTGTAGATATTTTCCCTGAAGAATTACCTGGGTTACCACCAGATAGGGAAATTGAATTTGGTATTGAAGTGATTCCGGGAACCACTCCTATATCAAAGGCTCCTTATAGAATGGCTCCTGCGGAATTGAAAGAATTGAAGATTCAGTTGGAGGAATTGCAAAATATTGGTTTCATAAGACCTAGTATTTCCCCATGGGGTGCTCCTGTTCTCTTTGTGAAGAAGAAAGATGGAAGTCTACGGATGTGCATCGATTATAGGGAGTTGAATCAAGTTACAATTAAGAATAAGTATCCTTTGCCCCGTATTGATGATTTGTTTGATCAATTAAAAGGAGCGACAGTTTTCTCAAAGATTGATTTGAGGTCAGGTTACTATCAACTTCGAATTAAACCGGAAGATGTACCAAAAACGGCTTTTCGCACTCGATACGGACATTTCGAATTCTTAGTTATGCCGTTTGGTTTGACGAATGCTCCTGCTGCCTTTATGGATCTTATGAATAGGGTATTCAAGGACTACTTGGATTGGTTTGTGATTGTATTTATAGATGATATCCTAGTGTATTCAAGAAGTGAAGAGGAACATGAAAAGCATTTAAGTTTGGTACTTCAAAGGTTGAAGGAAAGGAAGTTATATGCTAAGTTTAGCAAATGTGAGTTTTGGTTGAAAGAAGTTGCATTTTTAGGACATGTTATCACAAAGGATGGGATATCTGTTGATCCTGAAAAGATTAAGGCAGTATTAGACTGGCCAAGACCTACCAATGTTACTGAAGTGAGAAGTTTCTTGGGTTTAGCAGGTTATTATCGAAGATTTGTTCAGGGATTCTCAAAGATTGCCACTTCATTGACAAAGCTAACCCGGAAGCATATGAGATTTGAGTGGGATGAGCAATGTGAGAAAAGCTTTCAAGACTTGAAGGAAAGATTAATATCTGCACCTATCTTAGCTTTACCCGTTAATGGAGAGGAATTCACAGTCTATAGCGATGCTTCAATACAAGGTCTTGGATGTGTTCTGATGCAAGACAACCGAGTGATCGCCTATGCGTCTAGACAATTGAAGCCACATGAGAAGAATTATCCTGTGCATGACTTAGAACTTGCAGCAGTGGTTTTAGCTTTGAAATTGTGGAGACATTATTTGTTTGGAGAAAAGTGTAAGATATTCACGGATCACAAGAGTTTAAAGTATATCTTTACTCAGAAAGAATTGAATATGCGTCAAAGAAGATGGCTTGAGTTAATCAAGGATTATGATGTAGAGATTCTATATCATCCGGGAAAAGCCAATGTGGTAGCCGATGCTTTGAGTAGGAAGAAACAAATGAGTATGGCGACCATGATTACGAGTCAAAGAGAAATACAAGAAGATTTGCGAAGATTAGATATTGAAGTAACTTTGGACAAAGTAGAAGTGATGATTGCAAATTTGACACTCCGACCATCTCTTATGGATTTGATTAAGCAAAGACAACAAGAAGATCTAGAAAGTGTGAAGATAAAAAGTGCGGTACGAGAGGGAAGAAGAAAAGAGTTGAGACTTGATGAAAATGATGTTATCAGGTTTGGAAATAGAATATTCGTACCAGAGACGGGGAAATTGAGGAGAGAAATCCTGAAGGAAGCTCATACAACGATGTATTCAATACATCCAGGAAGTACGAAGATGTATAAGGATCTAAAGAAGAATTATTGGTGGAGTAATATGAAGAAAGACGTTGCAGAATATGTATCCAAGTGTGTAACATGCCAGCAAGTAAAGATCGAACATCAAAGACCGGTGGTGAGTTGCAACCATTATCAATTCCGGAATGGAAGTGGGGATGATATAACCATGGATTTTGTGAGTGCATTCCCTAAGACCCTTGCCAAGAATGAAGTTATATGGGTTATTGTGGATAGATTGACCAAATCATCACATTTTATACCATTGAGAGTTGGGTGTTCATTGGAGAAAATGGCATGGATTTATATCCAACAGATAGTGAGACTCCATGGTATTCCGGTATCGATTACATCAGATAGGGATACTCGCTTTGTAAGTCGTTTTTGGAAGAGTTTACATGAAGCACTTGGTACGAAACTTCAGTTTAGTACGGCTTCTCATCCTCAAACTGACGGACAATCCGAGAGGACAATACAGATATTAGAAGATATGCTTAGAGCTTGTGCCTTGGATTTTGGAAGAAATTAGGATGATTATTTGCCTTTAGTCGAATTTGCTTACAATAACAGTTATCAGTCGGCAATACAAATGGCTCCATATGAAGCACTATATGGAAGAAAATGTCGATCACCTCTCCACTGGGATGAAGTAGGTGAGAAAGCTCTAATTGGTCCAGAATTGATTCAACAAGCGATAGACAAGATTCAACTCATTAAGCGAAGATTAAAAGTTGCACAAGACCGATACAAAAGTTATGCTGATCAGAGAAGAAGACCGTTGGAATTTGAAGTTGGAGATCATGTTTTTCTTAGAGTCTCTCCAACCAAAGGAATAATCAGATTTGGTGTTAGAGGAAAATTGAATCCGAGATACATAGGTCCTTTTGAAATCTTGGAAAGAATTGGACCATTAGCGTACCGGTTAGCATTGCCACCAAATTTATCGGATGTACACAATGTATTCCATGTTTCACAGTTGAGGAAGTGTATATCAGATCCAGATACTGTTATTGGTACAAATCAACCAGAAATTCGACCTGATCTGACCATAGAGGAAAAGCCTATCAAGATTTTGGGAGAGTGGATAAAGTGTTAAGGAACAAGATAATCCCTATGGTAAAGGTTCAATGGAGTAACCAATCCGAGCATGAAGCGATTTGGGAAGTTGAGAACATGATGAGACAGAAGTATCCCGAGTTATTTGAATCATGATTGAGGTAAGTTTCGAGGACGAAACTTCTTGAAGGAGGGAAGAGTGAAATAGCCATAATTTATATATATATATATGCATGCTAAATTTGATAATTATATGTGTGTATGTGTTTAAGTGGATTAGTGTGTTTGTAATGTTGGGTGTGTTATAACATATGTGTTAGATAATAAACTATGGTAAATATATCTAGGTTGATAGTTTATTCATGTTAGAAATTATCATGTTAGTGTTAATTGTTATTGTAATGAATTATATGTGTTGAATTTAAGCTTGTTTTAGGCTTAAATAAAATTCTAAACATAGCAGAATTTTTAAAGCCCATTCAAGCCCAAACTCAAGTCCATAATTAAGCCCAAATAAGGCCCAAGCCTTTCCAAATCTGCCCTCCTCAAAAGTCAACATCATTTAGATAAATATCAAGGTCTAATTGAAGCTTGAGATAACCCAAAACAGAACAAAGAAAAGAAAATTCGTAACTCAAGGAACCCAAAAATTTTCAAGACCCAAATCAACTTATCTTGGACTCAACACACCAAAAATCCTTCCCCAAGCCTCATATATACATTGAGGTAAGTTTATTTGATGTTTAAGATGCTTTTTTCCCCTTGATCCATGAAATATGCATGTGTGTGTAATATGAGTAATTGGTATATAAATTCTTGTTGAAGTGTTGTAGAGTTGTTGGGAAAGTTTAGAATGCTTGAGTTGTTGTAGATAGGTTATAGTAGGCTTTCATGTGGTTTGGAATTGAAGTGTTGAAGTATGATGAGTATTAGAATTGTTTGAAGTGTGCTAGGGTTGGTGGAAGTTGATGAAGAAGAGTTTGATTCTTGTAGAGAGGTTTTGAACTTGTTTGATGTTTAAAGTTGAAGTTTATGTTGTTTGAATGTTATATTGATCATATAACAAGCTATGAGGAACTTTGGAATGAGTTTAAAGAATTTTAAGAAGTGTAAAATGCATTTTGAAAACAGGGGATTTCGTCATTTTTTCGCTCCAGTGTACACAGCCTGTGTACATGGTCGTGTAGGCCTTGAAATCTTAAAAGTTGCTCTCGGGTCATTTTTTTTACTCAACACGGCCTCGGTACACAGCCTGTGTACATGGTCGTGTAGGCCTTGAAAATCTTAAAAGTTGCTCTCGGGTCATTTTTTTTACTCAACACGGCCTCGGTACACGGGTCGTGTACCCGGTCGTGTAGACTTTCCCCTGTTTCGCAGCTCTTTGTATTTTAGCCGTAACTTTTTCATCCGATCTCCGATTGAGGTGATTCAAGTTGCGTTGGAAAGCTTAAAAAGAGATCTACAACTTTCATGTTTTAAGTTTTTACAAATTTTAATAGTAATAATGCTTAAATTTTAGTTCTTTTCAACTGATATACTTTTCAAACAAAGTTTAAAACTTATAATTGGTTGTTAAAAATTCTCCCAAGCTTGATAAATGATCATTTAAGTGTTTGTTGAGTATTGCATGATAATATATGATAACTAAATGCTATGTGATGATGTTGTAATGATTTATTTGAATTTCTTTGGATGATTATACTTGAGATTTGATGAATATATACTTGAACTAAGTGTGAGTTTGTAATTACTTCTTTTACAGTGATTGATCCCCTTTCGGTTATTTCCATTGATTCTCGAGCTAGTACAGGTACACAATACTTTGATTGATTGTTGCTTAGGATAGGCATATACCAATTTGACCTTAATCAAAGAAATAAAAAGATATTGAAATTGGGTGTGCTTTACGTCGTTGAATCCGGATCCGGGGAGCGACAACCTTGTCATGATGCAATGACGGTAGTTAGGCGCTTAGCCCAATCTTTTGTCATGATGCAATGACTCAAATCCATGATGCAATGGTTCACCATGATGCAATGGTGGTTTCTTTTATTGGCTAAGTGGGTAGCTAATAGGGTTAACTGTATCGGTATATCCTCTACTTAGGCTCGGAAGGAAATAATATGTCTTAGTTCACGGGTATGGGACCGTTGAACTAATTGATATTATAGACCGGGATAAGTGGATTATATAAAGGAGTGTGAACCCTAGATGAAGCTATTGTTCTCTATCGGTTAGATATAGGAGATATAGGTATCCGGTCTATCTATATCAACCCCCTGAGCAGCTGCTGTTACTCAGGACCCCCAGAATTCCCAAGCTTGAATCGGAGTTTGAATACTCCAGTGTTGTTCTATTCACTTAACTAAAAGATAATGAAGTTGTATTGATTTATTGAATTGTATTTAGTTAAGTGAGCATTGCATATGTATTTGTTTGCATTATTGTGTACTGGGCCTTTGGCTCACGCTGCTATCTTGCAGGTGACTTTGATGACGAGCTCTATGACGATATGGGATATGGGACTGATTGGGAAGACCCTACGGATGACTAGGAGAGAGGCCTAGTATATGCTTAGGGTTCCTTTTGATGAAAATTTCTTTTTGAAGTGTTTAGGCTTGTTTGTTAAGCCTTGGAATGTAATTTGTGTTGAAGTGTATTTGTAATATAGTTGGGTTGTAAGTAGGATTTCTATGTTTATATGTTCAAAGAAGTTGTAATGTATAAATATATTATGTATGGTTGTATATAGTTAATGTACCACTACCTATGTAGTGGTAATGTTTTCATTCAAAGCATATGAATGTTATATCTATTTTAAACAGGTAGTCATTACAAACATCTCTTTTTAAGACGACCTTACGTATAATACTTGAATATTGTTCCTAATATTTGGGTATTATGCGTGGTCGGGAGATTTGGCACACTTAATAATTGGGTTAAGTGGGCCGGGTCTTTACAGTTGGTATCAGAGCCTTAGTTTGTATGACTGCTTGTTTAAATGAGATTGCTAAATATGATTTGACTTTAAGTGTAGTGTGGTTTGTTTAGGATAAACTTAAGTTGATTTGAGTGATGCGGTTTGTTTGATTATTGCTTTGATTGTTTGTGAGATTGTTAATTGAGTGACATTTCATTAGGATTGCATATTTAACAAGTGCCATGCATATATTATATGTTGTTTATAGATGGATAGAACTCGGAGACAAACTAGACAACAGTCGGAACGAGAGGACATGCCACCTCCTCCATCATCATCAACTGCTCAAGCTTCTATTTCATCATCTATTCCAGCTTCTACTACTACTCCATCTCCTGCTTCTGCTTCTACAGCTCAAGCTCCACAACCACCTCCGATGCCCCAAATGCCTTCTTTTCCTCCCATGCCACCAATGCCAGAGATGACACAAATGCCAATGGGAGATCCGAATGCTATGTGTGCGATATTCAGAGATATGTTTGCTATGATGCAACAGTATCAACAAATGATGTACCAACACCAGCAACAGTTTGTACAACAACATACTCCTCAAGCGATGGGTCATGGAGCAAATGTGCAAGGCAATGAGAGGAATGACCAAGTTAAGTTACATGATTTTGTCAAGATTGTGCCAGAATTCGATGGAACAATTTCAGATCCTACTACTGCTGAGCATTGGGTTGAAGAACTAGAGAAAGCCTTTGCAGCTAGTGAAGTTCCAGAGAATAGAAAGGTTGACTTAGCGGTTTATATGCTCAAGAAGGATGCAAATAATTGGTGGAGATTGACAAGTCAAGACATGGTGAGACCGATTTCATGGTTTAGATTCAAAGAAGCTTTCTTTCTACAATATTTTCCCAACACGGTCCGAGAACAGATGATTTCAGATTGGTTGAGTCTCAGGCAAGGCAATAGAACAGTTGAAGAGTATTATGCAGAGTTTTGTAGATTGCTCAGATTTGCTGGAGGCATATACAATGATGAAAGGATGAAAGTTCAGAAGTTTCAGATGGATTGAATCAGGAAATCAAGGGAGAAGTTAAGATGTTTCAACTTCCGACTTTATCAGATGCTGTGAACAAAGCAAAGTTGGCAGAACAAATTCAGAATGAAAATAAGATCCAAGGTGATAGAAGAGCTACATTTAGGAAAGAGACCTGCACCCTTCACTTTCTACAAGAAGTATGATGCTTATGGCAAAGGGAAGAAACCATTTCCAGGAAAGAAATTGAATTTGGGATCTTCTACTAAGACTTCTACTCCCTTCAACACATTTGAGAAGAGATGTCCTAGATGTTTCGGGCCTCATGATCAAATTCAATGTAAGTGGATTCCGGGAGCGTGTTTTGCTTGTGGTAAAGTAGGACACACAGCTTCAGAGTGTAAGGATCCAATGCTACAACCTATTTTCTGTGCCTATTGTAAACAAAGAGGGCATCATATAGCTAATTGTAACCAAACCAAAGAAAGATGGTCCTAACCCCGGGAAAGGAATGACAGCAGCTAGGATCTTTGCTTTACAACAATGTGAAAAAGCTCCATCAGTAGATACTCTAGCAGGTACTATAATGATTGCAAATCATCCAGCATATGCATTAGTAGACACTGGTGCAACTCATGCATGTTTAGCTGAAAAGTTTGTGAATGAGTGTGGTTTGAAATTTGAAGTGTTGACTGATAGAGTAATGAGTATTAATACTGCTTTGGGTGTGAAGTCTAGACAGCCTTGTATTTGTAGAGAAGTTAATGTAAGAATTGCTAATAGTGATATGCCAATTGATATGATGGTTTTGCCTATGGTTGATTTTGATGCGGTTTTGGGTATGAATTGGTTAAATATGTATAAAGTAATTATAGATTGTAATAAGGCGGAGATGAGTTTTGATCTAGAGAGTGGGAAGGTTACTCATGTCTTGGAGAGGAAGAGACCTAAGAGTATGTATACAATGGAGTTATGGGAGAAGACTTCAGAAACAGTTGTAAATGGTAAAGAACTTGATATTGGTGTAGTACCTGTGGTGAGAGACTTTGTAGATATTTTCCCTGAAGAATTACCTGGGTTACCACCAGATAGGGAAATTGAATTTGGTATTGAAGTGATTCCGGGAACCACTCCTATATCAAAGGCTCCTTATAGAATGGCTCCTGCGGAATTGAAAGAATTGAAGATTCAGTTGGAGGAATTGCAAAATATTGGTTTCATAAGACCTAGTATTTCCCCATGGGGTGCTCCTGTTCTCTTTGTGAAGAAGAAAGATGGAAGTCTACGGATGTGCATCGATTATAGGGAGTTGAATCAAGTTACAATTAAGAATAAGTATCCTTTGCCCCGTATTGATGATTTTTTGATCAATTAAAAGGAGCGACAGTTTTCTCAAAGATTGATTTGAGGTCAGGTTACTATCAACTTCGAATTAAACCAAGATGTACCAAAAACGGCTTTTCGCACTCGATACGGACATTTCGAATTCTTAGTTATGCCGTTTGGTTTGACGAATGCTCCTGCTGCCTTTATGGATCTTATGAATAGGGTATTCAAGGACTACTTGGATTGGTTTGTGATTGTATTTATAGATGATATCCTAGTGTATTCAAGAAGTGAAGAGGAACATGAAAAGCATTTAAGTTTGGTACTTCAAAGGTTGAAGGAAAGGAAGTTATATGCTAAGTTTAGCAAATGTGAGTTTTGGTTGAAAGAAGTTGCATTTTTAGGACATGTTATCACAAAGGATGGGATATCTGTTGATCCTGAAAAGATTAAGGCAGTATTAGACTGGCCAAGACCTACCAATGTTACTGAAGTGAGAAGTTTCTTGGGTTTAGCAGGTTATTATCGAAGATTTGTTCAGGGATTCTCAAAGATTGCCACTTCATTGACAAAGCTAACCCGGAAGCATATGAGATTTGAGTGGGATGAGCAATGTGAGAAAAGCTTTCAAGACTTGAAGGAAAGATTAATATCTGCACCTATCTTAGCTTTACCCGTTAATGGAGAGGAATTCACAGTCTATAGCGATGCTTCAATACAAGGTCTTGGATGTGTTCTGATGCAAGACAACCGAGTGATCGCCTATGCGTCTAGACAATTGAAGCCACATGAGAAGAATTATCCTGTGCATGACTTAGAACTTGCAGCAGTGGTTTTAGCTTTGAAATTGTGGAGACATTATTTGTTTGGAGAAAAGTGTAAGATATTCACGGATCACAAGAGTTTAAAGTATATCTTTACTCAGAAAGAATTGAATATGCGTCAAAGAAGATGGCTTGAGTTAATCAAGGATTATGATGTAGAGATTCTATATCATCCGGGAAAAGCCAATGTGGTAGCCGATGCTTTGAGTAGGAAGAAACAAATGAGTATGGCGACCATGATTACGAGTCAAAGAGAAATACAAGAAGATTTGCGAAGATTAGATATTGAAGTAACTTTGGACAAAGTAGAAGTGATGATTGCAAATTTGACACTCCGACCATCTCTTATGGATTTGATTAAGCAAAGACAACAAGAAGATCTAGAAAGTGTGAAGATAAAAAGTGCGGTACGAGAGGGAAGAAGAAAAGAGTTGAGACTTGATGAAAATGATGTTATCAGGTTTGGAAATAGAATATTCGTACCAGAGACGGGGAAATTGAGGAGAGAAATCCTGAAGGAAGCTCATACAACGATGTATTCAATACATCCAGGAAGTACGAAGATGTATAAGGATCTAAAGAAGAATTATTGGTGGAGTAATATGAAGAAAGACGTTGCAGAATATGTATCCAAGTGTGTAACATGCCAGCAAGTAAAGATCGAACATCAAAGACCCGGTGGTGAGTTGCAACCATTATCAATTCCGGAATGGAAGTGGGATGATATAACCATGGATTTTGTGAGTGCATTCCCTAAGACCCTTGCCAAGAATGAAGTTATATGGGTTATTGTGGATAGATTGACCAAATCATCACATTTTATACCATTGAGAGTTGGGTGTTCATTGGAGAAAATGGCATGGATTTATATCCAAGAGATAGTGAGACTCCATGGTATTCCGGTATCGATTACATCAGATAGGGATACTCGCTTTGTAAGTCGTTTTTGGAAGAGTTACATGAAGCACTTGGTACGAAACTTCAGTTTAGTACGGCTTTTCATCCTCAAACTGACGGACAATCCGAGAGGACAATACAGATATTAGAAGATATGCTTAGAGCTTGTGCCTTGGATTTTGGAAGAAATTGGGATGATTATTTGCCTCTAGTCGAATTTGCTTACAATAACAGTTATCAGTCGGCAATACAAATGGCTCCATATGAAGCACTATATGGAAGAAAATGTCGATCACCTCTCCACTGGGATGAAGTAGGTGAGAAAGCTCTAATTGGTCCAGAATTGATTCAACAGGCGATAGACAAGATTCAACTCATTAAGCGAAGATTAAAAGTTGCACAAGACCGATACAAAAGTTATGCTGATCAGAGAAGAAGACCGTTGGAATTTGAAGTTGGAGATCATGTTTTTCTTAGAGTCTCTCCAACCAAAGGAATAATCAGATTTGGTGTTAGAGGAAAATTGAATCCGAGATACATAGGTCCTTTTGAAATCTTGGAAAGAATTGGACCATTAGCGTACCGGTTAGCATTGCCACCAAATTTATCGGATGTACACAATGTATTCCATGTTTCACAGTTGAGGAAGTGTATATCAGATCCAGATACTGTTATTGGTACAAATCAACCAGAAATTCGACCTGATCTGACCATAGAGGAAAAGCCTATCAAGATTTTGGGGAGAGTGGATAAAGTGTTAAGGAACAAGATAATCCCTATGGTAAAGGTTCAATGGAGTAACCAATCCGAGCATGAAGCGATTTGGGAAGTTGAGAACATGATGAGACAGAAGTATCCCGAGTTATTTGAATCATGATTGAGGTAAGTTTCGAGGACGAAACTTCTTGAAGGAGGGAAGAGTGAAATAGCCATAATTTATATATATATATATATATGCATGCTAAATTTGATAATTATATGTGTGTATGTGTTTAAGTGGATTAGTGTGTTTGTAATGTTGGGTGTGTTATAACATATGTGATTAGATAATAACTATGGTAAATATATCTAGGTTGATAGTTTATTCATGTTAGAAATTATCATGTTAGTGTTAATTGTTATTGTAATGAATTATATGTGTTGAATTTAAGCTTGTTTTAGGCTTAAATAAAATTCTAAACATAGCAGAATTTTTAAAGCCCATTCAAGCCCAAACTCAAGTCCATAATTAAGCCCAAATAAGGCCCAAGCCTTTCCAAATCTGCCCTCCTCAAAAGTCAACATCATTTAGATAAACATCAAGGTCTAATTGAAGCTTGAGATAACCCAAAACAGAACAAAGAAAAGAAAATTCGTAACTCAAGGAACCCAAAAATTTTCAAGACCCAAATCAACTTATCTTGGACTCAACACACCAAAAATCCTTCCCCAAGCCTCATATATACATTGAGGTAAGTTTATTTGATGTTTAAGATGCTTTGTTTTCCCCTTGATCCATGAAATATGCATGTGTGTGTAATATGAGTAATTGGTATATAAATTCTTGTTGAAGTGTTGTAGAGTTGTTGGAAAGTTTAGAATGCTTGAGTTGTTGTAGATAGGTTATAGTAGGCTTTCATGTGGTTTGGAATTGAAGTGTTGAAGTATGATGAGTATTAGAATTGTTTGAAGTGTGCTAGGGTTGGTGGAAGTTGATGAAGAAGAGTTTGATTCTTGTAGAGAGGTGTTTGAACTTGTTTGATGTTTAAAGTTGAAGTTTATGTTGTTTGAATGTTATATTGATCATATAACAAGCTATGAGGAACTTTGGAATGAGTTTAAAGAATTTTAAGAAGTGTAAAATGCATTTTGAAAACAGGGGATTTCGTCATTTTTTCGCTCCAGTGTACACAGCCTGTGTACATGGTCGTGTAGGCCTTGAAATCTTAAAAGTTGCTCTCGGGTCATTTTTTTTACTCAACACGGCCTCGGTACACAGCCTGTGTACATGGTCGTGTAGGCCTTGAAAATCTTAAAAGTTGCTCTCGGGTCATTTTTTTTACTCAACACGGCCTCGGTACACGGGTCGTGTACCCGGTCGTGTAGACTTTCCCCTGTTTCGCAGCTCTTTGTATTTTAGCCGTAACTTTTTCATCCGATCTCCGATTGAGGTGATTCAAGTTGCGTTGGAAAGCTTAAAAAGAGATCTACAACTTTCATGTTTTAAGTTTTTACAAATTTTAATAGTAATAATGCTTAAATTTTAGTTCTTTTCAACTGATATACTTTTCAAACAAAGTTTAAAACTTATAATTGGTTGTTAAAAATTCTCCCAAGCTTGATAAATGATCATTTAAGTGTTTGTTGAGTATTGCATGATAATATATGATAACTAAATGCTATGTGATGATGTTGTAATGATTTATTTGAATTTCTTTGGATGATTATACTTGAGATTTGATGAATATATACTTGAACTAAGTGTGAGTTTGTAATTACTTCTTTTACAGTGATTGATCCCCTTTCGGTTATTTCCATTGATTCTCGAGCTAGTACAGGTACACAATACTTTGATTGATTGTTGCTTAGGATAGGCATATACCAATTTGACCTTAATCAAAGATTAATAAAAAGATATTAAAATTGGGTGTGCTTTACGTCGTTGAATCCGGATCCGGGGAGCGACAACCTTGTCATGATGCAATGACACGGTAGTCTAGGCGCTTAGCCCAATCTTTTGTCATGATGCAATGACTCAAATCCATGATGCAATGGTTCACCATGATGCAATGGTGGTTTCTTTTATTGGCTAAGTGGGTAGCTAATAGGGTTAACTGTATCGGTATATCCTCTACTTAGGCTCGGAAGGAAATAATATGTCTTAGTTCACGGGTATGGGACCGTTGAACTAATTGATATTATAGACCGGGATAAGTGGATTATATAAAGGAGTGTGAACCCTAGATGAAGCTATTGTTCTCTATCGGTTAGATATAGGAGATATAGGTATCCGGTCTATCTATATCAACCCCCTGAGCAGCTGCTGTTACTCAGGACCCCCAGAATTCCCAAGCTTGAATCGGAGTTTGAATACTCCAGTGTTGTTCTATTCACTTAACTAAAAGATAATGAAGTTGTATTGATTTATTGAATTGTATTAGTTAAGTGAGCATTGCATATGTATTTGTTTGCATTATTGTGTACTGGGCCTTTGGCTCACGCTGCTATCTTGCAGGTGACTTTGATGACGAGCTCTATGACGATATGGGATATGGGACTGATTGGGAAGACCCTACGGATGACTAGGAGAGAGGCCTAGTATATGCTTAGGGTTCCTTTTGATGAAAATTTCTTTTTGAAGTGTTCAGGCTTGTTTGTTAAGCCTTGGAATGTAATTTGTGTTGAAGTGTATTTGTAATATAGTTGGGTTGTAAGTAGGATTTCTATGTTTATATGTTCCTGAAGTTGTAATGTGTAAATATATTATGTATGGTTTGTATATAGTTAATGTACCACTACCTATGTAGTGGTAATGTTTTCATTCAAAGCATATGAATGTTATATCTATTTTAAACAGGTAGTCATTACAAACATCTCTTTTTAAGACGACCTTACGTATAATACTTGAATATTGTTCCTAATATTTGGGTATTATGCGTGGTCGGGAGATTTGGCACACTTAATAATTGGGTAAGTGGGCCGGGTCTTTACAAAATCCTTACACTAAACAATTCATTTATCTAATCTCTAACACGTAAATCAAGACAGTATGTCCAAAAAGATTTAATGACAAATTATAAAACCTTAAAAATTTTGGTGAATCTTAGGATAAAAAATTTAAAATTAATACCAAAGTTAAATTGAGTTAACACATAATCTTAGACTCGATTAAGCAATCTTGAGAACTGCAAAATATTAAATAAATCATACTGAAAAAATAAGTATAACAAATCCCTCTAAATTTTGTAACCTTACAATAAATCGCAAAGCCAGAATCGAAACGGGAACCTTAAACCCAACTAGGTCAATAATAAGCCCCAGTGATACTAGATTTAACAATCCGCTTTCGAAACCCTAAAAAAAAAAAGAATTCGATAACCTTAGATTATAGATCGAAAAAATGCGATATAATCTAAAAAGATCAAATTCGTAAAAAAACTACTAGTTTCAAACCAAATAGGATCAGTTTCTAAATCAGGGTCCTGGCATGCAAAATAAAAAAATATTTGAAAAAATTTATACTAGAAATATAATAAGATATTCATAAAATATCACAGAAAAATTTTCAGGTCAAAAATTTGATAGTTAAGGCTAAAAGACCTTTTTCGTACCCGACCTTAGGATAACAATTAATGAAAAAATAATATCAAATCATCTTTTAAATATCATCTAATAATTTATCATTACATAAAAATATTAGTTACAAATTTTTTAGCTTTTAAAAACGTCAAATAGAGTTTATTTACGCGTTTTTTTCTTACTATTGGTAATCTGTTTGTTTTATTTACTATTCAATTACTATTCATTTATTTCTACTTTTTATTACACTATTCTTACACATATCTCTTATATCTCTACAATTTTCTTTTCCTATAAAACTTTACTATACTTTTTACTTAATTTTTCTTATACTTCATTACATTTTTTTCTACTTAAATTAATTTTTCTCTCTTTTCTTATTGTTGCTGCTACTGCTGTCATGGTCTGAGAGTTGAGAACTTTATGGGGTGTTTA
>JAMXBD010004093.1:0-85064 GCA_024138025.1 Combretum micranthum | reverse complement strand
AAGAGATGCTGGCAGCCTTCTTCAATCCTCCTTCAGCCTTTGTATGTTTTATAAAACGCTGATGAAATCCAATAATGGCCGGCGGCTTAAATCCATGAATGGCTGGCCTATCTTGCTAATTTTTGCTCCTTGTATATATTTTACTCCAATCTTGTATTATTTGCTCCAATTAGCTTCTAAAACCTGATATTCATAAATCATAACTAAGTACCAATTCCTTATATAATTTCTATAAAATTAATATAAATTAGTCCAAATTAAACAAGTGAAATGTGAATAAAATTCATCTTAACAAATTCCCCCACACTTAAACTTGCTTGTCCTCAAGCAATAATATAACCTAAAATGAAATCTTATCATGGAGTGTGCTTCTTTCAAAATTCAAATTCAAGCATCTTTCTTTCTTTTTTAACTTGTGATTTCAGTGCTACTGCTCTAACCAAACTGAGGCTTGTAATTAGAGTACTAAAATGAAAATTCAGTAGTTAATCTAAACAAAACAAACTTGAACCACATATTTAACCAAAGATCCTTCTACTCAAAAGTAAATCCAATCCAATAAGGAAAAATACCCATTTAGACTTCACTGGACATCTAACCGACATATACTCTTACCAACACAGAATAAAAGCATTTGATATCAGTTCTTTCCCTAGATTTTCTCTCTGTTTATTATAAGTCTTATTCCGTTCGATTGTTTCAACATTCATTTTTCATTTTTCATTCAAGCATATTTAGAGCCTTCAGAGATGAATCTCTGGACGGGTTTTAGTCCGTTTCTTTTCAGCTCTTTCTTTTTCTAATTTTTCTTTCAAAGCACTTTTCACTTTTTAGCCTTTCCTCCCTTATCGTTATAGTGAGTTCATTGAGTCGGCACATCCCGGGCTCATCACCCAAGTGACCAGGTTTTAAAGGGACCCCTACGAACTCTTCCTCACTCTAACATTCAAGTTTGGATACTCATAACTCGATTGTTTGAGTTAGAGGAGTATAGGCTTATGCTTGTTTCTACTTTTTGAATGCAACAACAAATTTAAGACTTTTTTATCAAAGATCACTAAGAAAAAGACTTCTTTATCTCTTTTACTAAGTGTTGAAAAATTCTTTAATAAGAACTTATAAAAGTATATAAATTAGCTTTCTTCCTAGAAGTAAACCTGTTTATTTTTCACTAAGGACTCGACTTACTTTCAAACTTCCAAATCTAAAGCCAAATACACAGTAAATCTGTTCCTTAAAGATTTTACTACTCAATTTTAATCTAAGTATTCAAATCACAACAGTATAGGTGAGTAAAGCACTTTCACAAGTCAATTTTTCACTTTTTAGATGCTATCTTTAATTTTTCAGCACAATCTCCAGATTTCATTCAAATTTTTGAAAAAAAATTTGGCCTAATTGCCATATATACTTAAGAACAAATGATCACTATATTACTTAAGAACAAATGATCAACAGCTTAAAGTGTGGGTACACATTTCAATTCCAGATGTCTTATATATGCAAAATAATTTCAGAAGTCATATATCACCAAATGAAATACTCAAATTCATATTTTATCCCTCCCCCACACTTATATAAACAGTGTCCTCACTGTTTCTAAATCAGCACAAAGTAGGAGAAATAAAAAGAAATAGGAATAACGGTACTTCCCCGGTTTCTCTTTTGAAGCTCCTTTGAAGTTCTTTGTCCTTTAAAACTCATGAGAGAGATTTTCTTCTTCAGTTCAAGATCTAAGACCTACAAAACCAAACAAATAAAAGAAAACAAAACACACAAAAACAAAAGCATTAGTAACAAAAACCATGGGTTGCCTCCCATGAAGCGCTTCTTTATAGTCCTTAGCTGGACTATTCCAAGTCATTCTCTTATGGAGGCTCAAAGATATAGGATTCCCAATTCTCAAACATAGGATATCCTTCAGTTAAATTCTTCTCATGATTACCCTAGCGATCTCTCCATCTAAAGCTTTTAACAATTGATCATAGAAGATATCACTAGTGTCTTTTTTATGCTCATCCTCCTTTGAATTCAACTTATCATCTCCAATCTTCTCCATAATTTGTCCAGTGTCAACTAAATTTTCACCAAGTCCATCCACTTTTGATTCATCAACTAGGCTCTCTTCTTGCACTTCCACAACCTGATTGTCATTCTTAGAGATAGCAAAAATATTAGAAATATTTGAATTAATTTTCTTTTCACTATCTACCGAGAATCTAATGATCTCCCCATCAAATTCCATAGTCATAACCCCTTCATTAACATCAATTTTGGTTTTAGATGTTTTCATAAATGGTCTCCCAAGCAAAAGTGTAGGTGATTTTGAATACATCTCCTCACCCATATCAATTACATAAAAGTCAGCGGGAAACACTAATCCATTGACTTGTACCAAAACATCTTCCAAAATACCTGATGGATATATATTAGATCTATCTGCAAGTTGCAAGATTACTCTTGTTTCTTTCAAAGATCCAATATTCAACTTCTTAAATATAGATAAGGGCATGATATTAACTGAAGCTCCTAGGTCACACATACAATTTTCAATCCTAACTTGATCTATTGTACAAGGAATAGAAAACGTACCAGGGTCCTTGCACTTTGGTGGTAGCTTCTTCTGAAGAACAGCAGAAATATTCTCACCCATATAAACCATCTCATTTCCTCTAAGCTTCTTCTTGTTTGTGCAAAGATCTTTCAGAAACTTAGCATATCGAGGTATTTTCTTAATCACATCCAATAAAGGAATATTCACCTCGACTTTCCTAAAAGTCTCCAAAATTTCCTTCTCTTCATCCAATTTCTTGGATTGATTCAACCTAGAAGGGAATGGGGGTATAGGCTTATAAATCTGTGGTGGGGGTTTTTCTACTTGTTTCTCCTCCATGTGGGGGTTCTTTTTCACTTTTCTCATTGGAGTCGGTCTCAATTACCTTCTCATTTGAGTCTTGCAATTCCTTGCCAGATCTCAAGGAAATTGCACTCACATTTTCTCTATGATTAATGGTGTTAGAAGGTAACTTACCTTGCTGTTCCAACTTACCTACTGAAGTGGCAAGTTTACTCATCTGACCCTCCAAATGTTGAATGCTTTGCTTCGTCTCATGTTGGAATTGCTTAGTCTCATCCTGAAATTGTTTAGTGTTGATTGCAAGAGACTTAACAATGTCTTCAAGTGATGTACCTGAACTTGAAGACGAAGACTGTTGTGGTGGTGGTTGTTGTGGCCTTGGTTGATATTGCTGAAAGTTCTGTGGCCTTGGTTGGTAACTGAAATTTGGATGATCCCTCCATCCAGGATTGTATGTAGTGGCATAGGGATCATATTTTCTTTGAGGTGGTTGTGGTTGTCCTGGAAATACTCCAATCGCATTTGCATGCGCATATGAATCTTCTTGTAATGTTGGACACATGTCTGTGGGATGGTTGGAAGCACATATACCACAAGCTTTCGCTTGTTGATGGTTTCCAAGAGCAATTTGCTGTACTAGAGAAGTCAGGTTAGATAATTGATTTTCTAGATGAGAAACACTTACCTCATTGACTCTTCTTGTTGAAGGATCGTGACGGAAGCCAAATTGCTGTGAGTTTGCAGCCGTGAGTGATATCAAATCCCGAGCCTGAGCAGGGGTTTTGTCTACAATCGCTCCTCCGCTCGCTGCATCCATCATTTTCCTTTCTATTGGCAGCAGACCTTCATAGAAATATTGGATCAAAAGCTGTTCTGAAATACCATGTTGTGGACAACTGGCAACCAATTGCTTGAATCGCTCCCAATATTCGTGAAGATTTTCTGTGTCCCTTTGTCTTATCCCACTAATTTCCCGTCTAATATTTGCAGCTCTTGTTGCAGGGAAGAATTTGTCCAGAAAAGCTTTAACCATATCAGTCCAAGTGTAATGATCCAGGGGAAATAATAACCAATCCTTTGCTTATCTTTCAATGAGAATGGGAAAGCTCTTTTGATTTGATCTTCAGGAATCCCTTGAGGTCTCATGCTGGAACAGACAATGTGGAATTCCTTCAAGTGTTTATGAGGGTCCTGTTTTCCAGGCCATGAAAAGGCAACAGATGAATAAGACCTGATTTTAACTCAAAATCTACATTCAATTCAGGGTATTGAATGCAAACGGTTGTTGAGTCACATCCGGTGCCAATTGTCTAAGTGTTCTCTCTTGATTTGCCATCTCTTCCTCTTCTTGATCTTGTTCAATTTCCAAACTTTCAATTTCCTGTTTTTCAGACTCACTAGATGATTCGGTTAATTCCAAAGCTTGAGTCAATCCAGGAGATGAAGATGATGTTGTAACGTCTTGAGCACGCAGTTTTGCTTGTTTGCGCAGTTTCCTCTCTGTCTTCTCAATTTCTGTATCAAATTCTAAAATACCTTTGTGAGAAGCACGGTCATAAACAAAAGAAAAAAAATAAAAATAAAAAGAAATAGAAACAGGAACTTTTTGGACACCAATCCCCGGCAACGGCGCCAAATTTTGGTGGGTGTCGAATCCAACAAAAATAATAATTTATAATCAACCTGCTTTAAATATTTGTAAATAGAGTGAGCAGGATCGTCTCCACAGGGACTGGTAAAATTCCCAAGTTTCTATCGAGATTAAGAAGAGAAAAAGAAAATAAAATAAGGGGTTTTTGAAATCACACGATTAAAATAAACCTATATCTAATTAACAAGAATTTCTATATTAAAAAGATTATCTAGCCTAGGTCTTATTACAATTCAATTCCCGGGATTGATCCTTGACTCAATAATTATTATTCCTATTTTGAATAGGTTAGTTATAATTTTCAACAAGCTCTGAAAATCAATCTCTTTTTATATATTAAATAACCAAGATAAGATCTTTGATTATTCCTAATCGAATAGACAACCCTAAAACGCTCTTAAGGTTTAATCTATCAATTGCATTAGAAGTTAGAGAGACCTAACCCTAATCAACAATCTCATAGAGCATGGATCATTTAGAATAGATTATATTTCATCAACAACAACAAATAATCATCTATTTACGACTATCGTGTTGTTTCATCACTTTATATTAGGAGATTCATACAATTACGGATATGAGTCCTAATTGATTGATTATTGTTTGTTATCTAATACAACCGGATCCAAAGTTATATCAATAATAGACAAACAATCACAAATAAATCTGATGAAATATAAATATTCAAAATAGAGAACAATGAAATCAAACCACTTTGGTCTCACAATCCATCTTGAATTGATTTGCAATAATCCCTTTGGCTAGATTTGGAGTTTAGCCACTCATGACCCTTAGAATTCTCTCTAGGGTTTTCTTACAAAATTGTATCTAAATATGGAATGAATGAATCCTCCTGAAAGAAACCCTAAATAATATATAAATACAAGTTTGGAAGTTATGGAATTCGTAGGGACAAAGGCTGGATCCGTTTAGATCATGAATTGACCGGCCTAAATGCTTCATGGCTTTTCATTTACCCAGCCGTTACAAGAAGGCTGGCGAAATTCCCAGGATGGCCGGCGGCTTTCTTCATGAATTGGTCGGCGTAAGTGATTTACGCTGGTGAAAACCCAGGATCGCCGCCAGCTTAGCAGGCGGCTTACATTGCTTGCTCACGTTCAGAACCAAGATGGCCGACGGCCTAAATAGATATACTGTCGGCGTTCTTTCTTCAATTTGTTCACTGGCGAAATTCAAGATACGCTGGCAGCCTTCTTCAATCCTCCTTCAGGCTTTGTATGTTTTATATTAAACGCTGATGAAATTCAATAATGGCCGGCGGCTTAAATCCATGAATGGCTGGCCTATCTTGCTAATTTTTGCTCCTTGTATATATTTTACTCCAATCTTGTATTATTTGCTCCAATTAGCTTCTAAAACCTGATATTCACATAAATCATAATTAAGTACCAATTCCATATAATTTCTATAAAATTAATAATAAATTAGTCCAAATTAAACAAGTGAAATGTGAATAAAATTCATCTTAACAGCAATAATGCCATGAATACTTGTTTGGAAAAACTAGCTTCACTCCTTTGAAAATCATGCATATTTTTACTATGATGAAGCCTTGATAACCTATATACCTAATACCTACATTATCTTAATAAATTTCCTTATTTAAAGGTTGGAAAATAGATGTTTTAAAGTGAGTTTTGCCTAGTGACGAATTTTGCACAATTTTTAGAAAGGAAAATATTGTTTGATCTTAGTTGGAAAACTTTTTCTTTGTTTTAGGTTTCTACTTTGATAAAACACATTTACTTTCATAAAAATCAAGTCTTTATTATATCTATTCCTTAAGACTTCTATTTTTCCGTTAAAATACTCATTTTGATATTTGGAAATAGGTGTTTAAATAGGGATTATTTTTAAATCCGAATTTTGGGAAATTATTTTTGGGATAGTTTCTTGTGAAAAACTCATTTAATCTTTTTAAAATTAAGTTTTAATCAATCCTACTCCCTAAAGCTTTCATTTCTTTAATAAAACTCATGTTTTAGGATTGGAAAATAGGTATTTTCTTGGCATTTCACCCTAGTTACGAATTTCTACATTTTTGTTAGAGTTGAATCATAGATCAATCTTCACTTTTGTAATCATTTTCTTGTTTTAAAAATTTCTCTTAGTAAAACCATGATCAACTTATAAAAATCACTACTTTATGATACTCATTACCTACGCCCTTTATTTTACATGTAAAATCTTCATTTTGAAGTTGGAAAACATGTTTTCTAAATGGGTCTTTCTCAAGGTCCAAATTTTAAAAATAACTTTTGGATAGAAATAAGATGGATCTTGAGTTTTGATCAACACCTTTATTAAGACTTTAATGTAGCAAGACTTTCATACATGTAAAACAAATAGCTATATTATTTTAACTACTCTAAACAAGTAGATCTATTATACTACTCATGCTATGAATGTAAATGCATTATGAAAAATATGTAGATGAGAATAGAAATGAAAATATAAGCTCAAAGTTTCCATAAAAATAATAGATAGCAAATGATATAGCAAAATACTAGTATATCAACTCTAATAACAAGATCTACACATTGTGATGACAAGAATATCATGTTTTAGTGTTTTCCATATCTCTAGGATAAAGCTCATGAGGTTTTTGGTGGAACCACACATGTATAACCTTGTCATTGCATATTGCTATAGTGGTAAGGTTAAGATCTATTACCTATTTAGTGTTTTGGAGAAGGAAACTTGAAGTAAAAAAAAAAATAAATTTGTGTGTGTATGTGGGGGGATAAGGGAGTCACGGCAAAGGAGAGTGGAGAAGGAGAGAAAAAGCTTTCCAAAGTTTGATTTGTGAGAAAAAGAAAGAAAGTGAAAAAGTGAAAGGTGGAAAAGAGATTATATAGGAAAATAAATTAGGGTTTTGTGTGATTATTTAATAGAAGAAAAACAAGACAATTTATGGCTTATTTGGGGGGGGGGGGGGGGGGGGGGGGGGGGGAAGGTTTCACGCACAGCCATAGAAGAGGGGGAGAGAGTGTTTTTAATTTTGTTTTGTGTAATAAAATTAAATATTTAATGACTAACTTTAAGTACTAAAATATATTTGAAAGGTAAATTTGTAAGGAATTGATGTAAAATTGTAAGAATAGGTTGTAAGGATGTAAGAATAGGGTATGGGCGGTTGTACTTGATGAATAGTGTAAAAAAAAGCAAAAAGTTGATTGGACATTTAAATTACTGGTAGTAATGAAAATACGATAAAAAGTTATAACTGTAACTCTTATAACTCAAAAAATCATACAACTGATATATTTAGAAATATTATAAAATTACGAATCTAACGGTACTAATATCATATAATTAATATCCCGAGCCTCGGGACACGCTTTTCAAGATTTGTATCCAATCGGGCTTGAAATTGGTCGAAAATTCACTAATCGAAATTGTTTAGCATTCTAATATTAATACGAGCTAATCTACACTTCTCACTCATATTTTCGACTTCTTGGTTTGCGGACACGGGTTTGCCGGATCTAAACTGCTAGGGTTTTCTAAGATTTTGTTGCCTTAGGGTTTCCGGTTGACTTTCCGATTTAGAATTTTACTTTGGAGTTAACTTGTTTCTAATCTCCTGGGGATTCAGTCTTGGCATTGCTGGACATAGGGTTTCTAGGTCTGATTGGTCCAAGGGGTATTCTTTTAGGGTTTCGGTTCCTAGTTTTAAGTCTTTCCTGAAATCGAACTTAGGTTTACTAAGAAAATGAGGGTTTACAATACTGTTCTATTGGGGTCATCCAGCTCGGGAGCGAGTTTTCTATCACAGATCTAGTACTTCGGGGGTCTTTTAGTGGTGGATTTCTTTAGCAAGAATTTAATGAAGATTTTTTCTTCGATTTTTCCCAAGTCGGGGGATATTATGGAGGCGAGCTTAGAAAGATTATCGGTCTCCGAATCATCAGCTTTGGGTATCTTAATGATGTCCAAGGAGGGCAACTCTTTAGTGAGGAATCGGACTACTTCTAGGTATCCAGCCATTTCTTCATTTTTCTCTTCGTACACACCTTTGACTTTGCACCATAAGTTGGGAGTCAGAAAAGATTTTGAGGTCCCCTATTTCTGCTGCGACACATGTAACAAGCTTAATCACTACTAGTAGGGTGTCGTATTATGCTTTGTTGTTGCTTACGGATGTATACACTCCATTTTTGCCCATTTAAGGTTTCAATTTGTAATAAAATTAATATTATGTTAAGCCTTCAAATATAATAAAAAAATAAAAATATATATACATATATGGGCTTGATATAATACTAATTTTAATTATAAATTTATCATGGACCCAATTAAATACCCTATATGAATGGGCTTAATCAATGGGGCCTATTTTTGGAAACCTTAAATACATTTTCTATGCAAAAAAAAAAAAAAAAAAGAAAACCAAGGCATAGGCCAATGGCCTAATGATAAAACATACACATATGCATAGGGGATGCCAGGGTTCGAATCCACGTAAACGAAGGAAAATTTTTTTTCAGGGAGGCATGTGAAGAACATGCACCACTGTGTGACATGCACATGACATGTGTGTAGATCACATGCGTCGTCTTCATCAAGATGAAGATTATTTTTTCGATGCGAACAAGATATTTTCAAGCTCATTTTGATCTATTTTTGCTTTGATTTGCATCAAATTGATGGTGGGGATTTCAAAAAGGCATGAGATACTACAATTTTGGATAAAAAACTAGCTCTAACAATCGTGATTTGGTGTTCAATTTTAGATCCAAAGTTTGTGAAAAAATCACTTTTGCACGCAAAACAAACTTTCGAATTTTGAATTTCACCCTCCATATAGCTTCTAGAAAGACATATATGAACTTGTTGTCATCCTTCCCGAAGATTATTAAGCTCGAAAATTGTGAAAAGCTTCAAGAAGCTCATTCACACACATATCTTTTTTGGGGTTGTAGGCCATTTAATTTGACCCCTAGCTAGTATAAATGGGGGTCGAGGGCTCTACTCAACACAATCAATTCCATTAGAAATATCCAGAAAATACTTTTAAGCCTCAAATTAAGCTTTGAGTTCCTAGGGTTTCGATTTTGAAAATCTCTTATTGCTTTTAATAGAGGCCAAATTAGAGCAAACCAAGGCTACAATTATATGCAAGGGTGGCGAAAGCTTTAGCTAATAGCTTTCCCCTTCATCCAAAGGTCTCCAATCGACAACAACAAACTACCATTGTCACCACTACTTTGTTTTAGTTGCGCCACCAATTTCTAACCAATTTCGAGCCAAACTACCATCATAGGACTACCCATCATCCTCTACTTGAGTGTTTTATTGTGGTCGTAGCCACCCAGAACCACTAGATTGATGATTTGAAGTATCACCAGGTGCTTCCCTTGTGTGGCCCCAAGATCCAACTCGAAATCCGACCCGAACTCGCTTTAGATTCGACCCGATCCACTCCATGCTAACCTATGCTTGATCCAATTGAGTTCATTTATTTATTTATTTAATTTAGTGAAATTAAAAAAAAAACTCTTTTTTTTCTTCCTTAAAAAATATAAAAAACCACAAAATAATAAAAATGGGATTATAGGTTTAGTTTTATAATAAATTAAAAAAAATTTAAGACTTAGAAAACCTTATTTTCTAGAATAAAAAAAATAATTTGATAGCTCATAAGATTTCATATAAAAAATTTATTTTCACAAAAAATAAATTAAAAATTTAATAAACTTAAAGTGAAAAGATTTCTAAAATAATGACAAGATCATAGAAGCTTGTTTTACGAGAGGAATTGCGACTCTATTATATTTTATATTAATATGTTTTACTTTAGTTACCTCCGAGTTCCATTCCCGTCTGCAATGACTTTTGTCATTCACTTTAATCCCCATTGGCCGTTAATAAACATTGAGCCATTCACTTTTTCCCCATTGATAAATATTGATTTTATCTTATTAATTCCAATATATTACAACTAAGCGTATAACACCTGAACTGCATGTTCGGATATAAAAGAACAGAAAAAAATGTGAAAATACAAAAGATTTAAAAAGAGAAAAGAGAGGAAAGGGAAAAGTGGATGATTAAAAAATAATTATTTATTAAGATTAAAAATAATAATAAAAAAAAGATATAAGAAAATGAGTAACCATAATCCATATTTTAGATATTTTTTAACACGAATTAATACTTTCGCTTAATAATAATAGACATACTGCTCAGCTAGCGGTACCCTTCTTCACTTGCGCACATACTACATGTTAGTATTATTAGCTTTTTTTTTTTTTTTCCCCAGATTTTAAGGCTATAATAATAATAATAATAATAATAATAGAAAAACAGTACGACACAGAATGGAACCGCCAAATAACAACCAATCAGTTAAAAATTCAGTTAGTGGCCAACAACCTCGCCTCTCTTATCTTCGCCTACTTCTTTCTTTTACACATTCCTTAACCATAACCCAAAACCCCATCTCTCTCTCTCTCTTTTGTTTTAACAATGGCTGCTTCACTAACTCCTCAGTTACAAAGATTCCCCCTCTTAACAAAACCAGCTCACACTACTACTGACTCCAACACTCCTCCCTCAAGTTCATCAATAGGACTAGTACTACTACAGCTACCGCTACTAACACCGCCATTTCGATGAAGTCGAATACCCGGCGGTGTTGCTCTGCTATAGCTATTGATGCTCCTTCTTCTTCTTCAATCTCCGGCGTGTCCGGGGTTCGGTGGGGTTGCAGCAGCTTGAAAGGTCCTAGGGAGGAAATGGAAGATGATGTTGTGGTTCGGTCTGAGGGACTTGATGGCTTCTCTTTTGCTGCTGTTTTTGATGGTCACGGTGGCGTCAACTCTGTCAATTTCATAAGGTCATCAACATTATTTTTTTACTTCTTTTTCTTTTCATATACTTGAATCTGTTCGGATAATTTCACGATGATTCAAAACGAATATTCAATTGTTCTTACGTCCTTAATATTAAATAATGATGAATGGTTCAATAGGCCAGCATAGCATCAATCAAACTGGCTCATGTCAAGTTTGTACATGGTGTTTTGAGTTTCATTCATTTTCCATGTTTAGAAGCCTTTTAGGAATAAGGAATCTCAATTCCTTGGAATCGGCAAAATTCTAACTTTGAAGAGAATCTAACTCTTCCTTTGAGGTCTAGTTTTATTACTAGAATTTTATAAAAGTCGACTTTTAATCTAATCGTATATCCAAATATACAGTTGAACTTGTCATTCCGTTCCTAATTTTACCTATTTCATTCCAGACAATTCTTGCATACCGATTGTGACATTAGTGTTTATGCGGATAGAGGTGCAAGTATTTTTTGCTCTGGTTTTCTAATTTGTGATGCCTCAATTACAGGGATGAATTGTTCAAGGAATGCGTTGTGTCTTTACAGGACGGTGCACTCTTAAGTAAGAATGATTTTGATGCCATTCGAGATGCAGTGCAAGCAGCATTTGCTAATGCTGATGGAAAATTGTTAAGCTGGTAAACTAAATTCTTTTCCAAGTGAACGTTTGTTGAAACTTAGCGACATATGCTCTTACGGTGTTAGTCTAGATATGATTATCTCTTTCGATATCATTGCGTTGAAGGTTTGGTAATTTTGTAAAGGCTTGAATCATTGGAAGAGGATGATGAATCTGGTTCGACAGCCACTGCTGTGCTCCTAGGAAGTGATAAGATGTTCATAGCACATGTTGGCGACTCATCTGTGGTATACATCTATGTCGTCTCGGTCGCAAATGATTGCAAGCTGCAGTTTATTCAACTTTACAGAGAAAAGAAATTTTTACTGTGTTGTAGTGGCAACATTTGAGACAAGTGCATGTTCAAAGTTTCTGCAATTTTTATACTTTACAAGGTTATAATCTGTTTTTCCTTTTTTATATGTTCATACAGGTTGTTTCCCGTTCTGGAAAACCAGATGTTCTGACAAATCCTCATCGGCCTTATGGAAGCAACAGTGTTTCTCTAGGAGAAGTTAGAAGAGTAAGAGCAGCAGGTGGATGGGTGAGTTCTTCTTTTGTTGAATTTTTCTCAACTTCTTTGTGATGAACATTATACCCCTGTGATTCACTAGAAAATCCCTGCAGAGTTGTTGCTTTTTCTAAGGGTATTTCTGCTGCCAAGAAATATTAAGAAATCCTCAGACTTGTGGTGGCTTCTAATTGATGTAGCTGTTTACCTAAATTAGAGGATCAGTTAGTATGAACAAGACATGCAGAGATAGTCACATGTTGCTCTTGAATTAGTTGTTGCTTTGTTACATCAGTTATTCATTTGCTCTTGATAGCTACTGAAATTTACTATGCCTACATGATTGCCACTAACAAGCATGCTGCAAACTGCTATTTGCGTTGAGTAATTTCATATGTATATTTAGCTGAAAATAAGACTCATCCTGTCATCCGTGTGCCTCACTTGCAGACATATAGACTTGGCAAATTAATACTGGAACAACAAAGTTCATATGTTATGAAGGAGTAGAGAAGCCTGAGTATGTCGGGCAAAAATTTAGAAATGAATGCTTTCCATAATCTTCTATATTGTTCCTATTTTCCTCTCTGCTGTACTTGATTACTTTTTATATTGAGTCTTGCATCTCATGCTTATAGGTTGTAAATGGAAGAATTTGTGGTGACATCGCGGTTTCTCGAGCATTTGGGGATCAACATTACAAGACAAAGAAAAATGAGTCTGTCCCTCTCACCACTTTTACCCACCTAATTTCTTCTATGAATCATATGGTGGTCATAAGAAACTTTAGTACATAGTTTCCCTTCATACCCTGACAGTTTTATGGTTTTTACATTTGACAAGAATGCTGAAGAAGGGAGTCAAGGGAGGGAGATGGACAGAGAAGTTCATTTCTCGGTATGTCGTTCCATATGCTAATCTATTCACATTCTAAGCACTCATTTCTAGTCATGTACTTATGGGAGCTTCAGCATGTGACATCACACCCCTATGAATTGGCATTTTAAGACATGGATTTGGTATATATCCTCATCAGCTACACAATAAGCAAATGCCAAATATTTGGGTTTTATTGTGTCTATTTTGAGTGACTATACATTCAAATCTTATATCTTCTAATTTTATTGATGAAATGGTAATATCACTATTAAGGAAACTTAGTTTCACTGGCAGGTTTGTAAAATGTGACAAATAAGTTATATAGGAGAACACACATTGTCAAGGTTAGCACTAAAATCATCTTATCTTTAAAATTATTGAGCTTATAGACGTAACGTGAGCTATTATATTTGTTGCTGCAACTTTCCTTTACTTATGAGTTAAGACTTTAATTGAAACCTCTTAAATGGATGGCTTAATTATATATAATTGAAATGATTGTGTAGATATTTGAACTTCCGAACTCTTACTCTATTACCACATTAAGATAAAAGAACTTACAAGATGACATGGCCTACAATTCCTTACTTAAGATGTGTAAACGACCAAATTATATTCTTCTTACTGGCATGGCAACATTTTCTCATTGATGACACGTTTGTATGTTGGCTGGCACACAAGAAAAAGAATCTTTTTAGCTCCTTATACTCATCTCATTTGGTGGCATTTTGAATATAACTATTAAGGTGTGTTGTTGCAGCATTCAGTTCAAAGGTGATTTGTTGACTGCAAAACCAGACGTATATCAAACGGCGCTTTGTTCAGATTCAGAATTTGTAATATTGGCATCTGATGGTCTATGGGACTACATCAACAGGTAATTCTTATACGAGAGCATATTATAAATATTCTAGGAATCTGTTGTATCTGTACCTTCTTTCTCATGTCAATCATAAATGTCTTGGTTGTCAATTCAAAATTCTCAGCTCAGATGCAATTGATTTTGTAGAAACAAACTTCGTCAACATGGAGATGTCCAAGTAAGCTTGATGAACCTAACATATGCCTTTTCCTTAGCTGCTATAGTTATTTGACTATGATGTAATATAATTTTACATTTTCTTCGGTTGTCAGCTGGCCACTGAAGCTCTTGCACAGGCAGCCCTGGTAATTAAGAACTGATATGTCTCTCTGTTATGTGATCGATGGGTAAAAAATCATATAAAAATTGATTATGTGCATTTGCAGGACCGAGGCTCACAAGATAATGTCAGCATTGTAATTGCAGATTTAGGGTATGACAATTCCAGTTGAAGTTAATTTTCACTCACTGAAATAATTAACATCTAGATTTGCCCATAATATGATTACTATGCCATTAATGGAATAATATGCTGGTGTGTGATAGAAGTGCAGGTGGAATTACATTTCTAGAAAGACAAACAAACCAAGTTCATTTCTTAATTTCTCCACAATTTGGATGGAAAGCAGGAAGTATTAATTAATTGAAGACTGGTCAATGATGTTGCAAGTACAGTCAAACTATATCTACTTGCAACAAGATAAATTTCTCCAAAGATACCAAAAAGAAACCATGCAATATAAAACTGTCTAAAAATCATAATACAAGGATATTTCATGCAAAATTCGATTTTCAAAAGTGTTGTTGTTTTGGTTAGTAAAGTCTTAAGATAAGCCCTAGCATGATATTATATTATTGTTGAGGTCAGCACTATAACTATCTAATTTAAAAGCTTAAGTTTGTAAGGATTCAAACTTATAACTTCTTACTTTAATGCCAAGTTAAACTTAGCACCACCATCATTTAATCTAAAGGTTTAAACTTGTAGATATGTTGTAAGTTATTACATTAATGTACAGCAGTTTTCGAGACATTAAAGTACAAAAACACCCTTGATAAACACAACTAAATTATTCCAATACTTCCTCTCAAAATGGAGAGCTTTTATCATATGGTCCTAACTTGTTACATATATAACTCATTCAAATCCTTTGAAGTTATTTGGTAAATAGATTGACAAGGTTGTCTTCTGATCTCACACATGATGCAACAACTTCCTTATCCAACAGTCTTCTGATCTCATATGGTAGAGGTGATTGGCAGGTATAGTGGTGGTGATGGAGGATTTTGGTGATGGGTGGTGTGTTAGTCAATCTTACTTTGATACCGTGCTGTTTTTGGTTAGAGAAGTATTAAGGTTCTGCAAATCTTAGCATGATATTATATAATATATATGTGAAAGCACAAAAATATGCTTAACCAATGGAACTACACAACTGAACTATTCTGATAGAATGTTGTGAGTCATATGCACAATTGTTGAGATAAAGAAAGTTTTTTAGGTTATTTCCATTTCCTTCATGGTCATGTTGAGGTTAAGGAAACTTAAAGATTCAGTGCCTTTTACTTTTCCATTGTGAATGTTTCTTTACATAAATTTGCTTGGGATCAATTTTGCATAGTTTTTACCATAATGGTTACTTGATTTCCAATTTAGATTGTTGTCATGCTTATTAAAACATGAATATGGATTAATCTCTACTCTTTAACCATTTCTTTCCATTATGTCTTATGTATGCAGACGGACAGATTGGCAGAATTTACCACTCCAGCGGCAAAATATAATTTTTGAATTTGGTCAAGCCTTCATTACTATTGGTATCGTGTCGCTTGGAATCTGGATGTCATCTCTGCTCTCTTTATGAAATTGATATATTCTGAAATGTATATAAGCTAAAAAAAAGTATAGATTTATGAATTTTCTGTTTACAAGTAATTTGTATATGCTCATGCTTTGTTCAGCATACTACTGAAATTAGATTACTTCTCGAACAATTATTTGTGCTCTTTTCTTCTAGAAGTGCAATAGTTTTAGCCCATTTTTTGTGGCATTTGCATTTCCTTACTTGACCATGCAGAAAAAAGATTAGGATCTACAGATGTGCTTGTATGAATGCTGTGTACTTCGAGCTTTTAGTGTTTTGAAGATGGAAAACATCAAAACTATGTCTTCCACAGTTTGCTATTTTCAAGTCAAAATCCAGCAAAGCAAGAAGATTGCCTGTTGCTATTTGAACCGTCCCTTTTCTATTCATGTCAGCATTTCGTATAGACGTTATTATGTCAGCAATAGTGTCCCTACCCATAATAAACTAAAATTCTTTTTTCCTCCCATTTTTGATACAATCAACATGCTATTTTTTTTTTTTTTTTAGATTCGATATTAGAATATCGAAGGTATATGCGTGAGATACACTCCATTAATTAATCTATTTCATTCAAATTCTTATGTATAACATAACTAACCTATGTATAATGTATATATAATATAACTAACATAATTATATTAGTATTATCTTATAATACCTCAGGGGCTATTTTAGCCATTGGATATAGGAACCTTTGTTATCAATTAATGAAAAATATTTGATCGATGAGATCTCACCTATGAAAAGTGACCTTCCGCCAAAGATTAAAATGCCAAGCTTCACATTCATGTGGCAATGAAGTTTCATATCACTCTCAAGAACTCACCTATGGCCATTGATGTTTCTTAGCGAGATAGCCATATCATTTTGATTGGAAACACAGCCACAGTCATTATATAATACAGTGGAGGCCAAGAGCTCCAAGTTTGCGACCTCTCATATCATAAAGAAGTTTGATCTATGCTAAGGAAGCCTCGATTTTATATGTATCCTTATCTTTATAATTAGAGACCTTAAGCAGTCAAAATGAAATTGCTAATGCCCTTAACACTGTATCATTATATCAAAGGCTTGTGTCATAATGTACGGTGAATCGTTCATAAATCCCCTTAATGTGCTGATTTTTCAGCGTACTGGTCCTGCTCTTCTTTTATGGTCCTAAATCTTTTATCATCAAGCAACTTTCCTCACAGGAATAACAAGAACATAGGACTTTTATGTTTTATTACTTATGGAGGAAACAAATACTGATCCACTCTAGAGAATGGATTATAACTGCATACATAGGAGTCGATGAACTTTGACATCAAGACCATACACCAATTTCATTTAACTAAATAGACCATAACGGCCAAAAAAAAAAAAAAGGAACAAAATAGACCATGCATGAACTTATTCCTCTAGACATTATATATTAACGATCGCTGTGCATAATCAAAACCGCGAGGAGTATTGTCTTGGTAGCTTATATTTAAAGGTTCTTGCAACCAGGCCTCACCCTAGGATCATGCTTATGGTTGGCACATACATCTTCATAATCCAGCAGAGCATCCATTGCTAAAAGCTTCCTTGTTTTTATCCGAAAACCAACCTGTACAAGAGAAGTAATGAGAAAGATATGGAAGAAATGTGTTTGGAAAATGGAAGTGATGATAATAGAATGGAGGCCAAGTGCTCCTCAACCTAGCTCCCAGTAAGTAGATGTTTTACTGATTAATTCGGGCGTATTGTTTCTTATAATACTGCAATTTCACGCCCCTTGTCAATCCGTTTATAAGTTCTATCATTAGACCATTACCCTTTTAATTTGTAGCTTACCAAGTCAAGAGAAGGATTGGGAAATACAGCATCAATCTTTGCTTCTGGTGTGCCTAAAAACAGAAAGAGGCTAGCTTTTAGATAACTTATAGATTCAGATCAACTGAGAGAAATTTAATAAATTTTGAAGTAATAAATAAAAAATTCATGCCATGTTTACACGTTTAAGTGTTGATATTAGATGGCTGTGAAACTAAACTCAATATGAAACCAAAGTATTTCACCCCATTTGATTAAGTCATCCAGTTGATGGTATTAAATAGAAAAAAGTCATAGCTCATAAGTGAGAGGAATATTAAGTAATGTATTTAAGAGCCCATTATCACAAAAGAAGATCCTAATTTCATATCATCGTGTACTAGTTTCCCTCTCATTAAATATGTCTCAACCAACTCAAAAAGGATCCATTGGTACTATTACATACATAGACGAGAATGGCATGAAATTACTAATAAAATTTTGACAAATTATAACTTTTTAATAACTTATCAACTATCAGTACCACTTGTCACAATTTTACTAGTACTTATACGCCACTAATGTAGATACATAGCTTGTTAGCACTAATAAATCTTTTTGTTTTTTTCCCATCTCTCCGGGGAGTGTTGGCCCATAAATGTAAACGTACATAGAATTTATAAGTTTAGACTTTTAAATAAAATGATTGTGATACTAAATGTTCAGGTTAGTACTATATAATAGTTAAATCAATTTAAACTTTTAAATATGGTGTAAATTAATTAAATTAATTATATAATTATCCTCCTTACTAGTGGGTGACTTTTTGACTGAGATCTATCAAGTGGACAACTTCTATTAAATAGAGTTAAATGTTGTTATGTTGGTATTTAAACCCAAACCTTCTATTCCAATGCCATATCTATTATATAAAACTAAATTCAACATGATAAATTGTAAATGGCTAGTACCTGAACAGAATGTAGCATTTAGGAGAAGGAAAGCTAGAAAGAAAGTGCTGAAAGCTCCACTAGACATCCTTGTACTTATTTCTCCTGTCTTGCTGTTTAACCTTTAGTTTCTTCCTTTATTCAATATGAAATAAGGAGTTAGCTTGAGAATTGCAAAGAGGAGAATCTGCTTTTATATACTAAGTGGACCGAGTAGCGGCAAAAAGGGTCTGCATTATAGCTGTAGTCATGGTGCTTCCCACTCAATATCTTCTCAATGATGCTGAAATATTGCCAATATAATGTGCTTGAGCCACAAACCTCAAGTCAACTATACTATTCACATGCCACATCATAAGAAAGCACTTATTTAATTGTACATGCATGAGAACATACCAAAAGAGTCCTTTGCATGGCTTGCGTTCAAACCCTTGTGCCAATTCCAGCTTGGCTGCTCTCTAGAAACTAAGCCGACACACCACTAATCATTCTAGAGATTCTGCGGTTCAATAATGTTTATATGTCTTAAGATTTAGATCAACTGGTTGTAAAGCCAAATTCAGGATGGTACCGAAGAAAGGGATTAAAAATTCGAATTATCATGTGTACATTTAATACCAGTTCAATTAAGGAAAGTGGTAAATGATAAATCTAAAAGCTCACACTATGTTTGAAAGTTTAGATGTTTAGACAATTGGTTGTGAAGCTCAACAAAAAAAGATGAGAGGTGGAGTTGCGATATTACACGCATTAACATGACAAGCTGCATGATATCCTGGTATTCCCTTTAAGGTCACCTTTTTGTCTCAATGTATCGATATGGTTGACCCTGGCAGAAGGGTTTAAAGGATCATGTGTGGCGCACCTCCTATTTAGACCGTATGCCAAATGTGAGAATACAAATATTAAACCTTGTTTAGATTAACACTACAACCATCTAATCTAAAAAGCTTGAAGATATGGTGTAGGTTTTAATATTTATTATATAATACTATCCCTCTTTTACGAGCTAGATTTTTTATTTTTTATTTTTATCTTTTGGCCGAGGCCCATCAAATGGATAATTTTAATTTAATAAGGTTGTAATGAGTATGCATGAGTTCAAACTTTTGATCTTTTGCTCTAATATCAAGTTCATATTAGTATTACAATTTGCTATATGACAAACCTCATAACTTTATGCTTAGATACCTTATTAAATTTGCTTTTACAAGTGCAGATGATAGCACCACAAACATCTTATATCAGGGTTTAAACTTGTAAATAAGACATGAAATTTTATATTTATTAAATTACACTCACCTTACTCACTTAAGAGCTTGTAGATATGGTGTGAGTTTTAATATTTATTATATAATACTCTCCTACTCTTGTGCCGGACTTTTCTTTTTTTGGCTGAGCCTATTAAGTGGACAATCTTAATTTAATAGGATTGTAACGAGTGCGTATGGATTCGAACTTTTGACCTTCTACTCTAATATTATGTTCAGATTAGTACTACAACTATCTAATCTAAAAGTTTAAATTTGTGCATATAGTTTCGACTTTGATATTTACTATATAACAGACCTCATAACTTTATGGTCGGATGCCTTATTAAATTTACTTTTACAACTGTGGATGATAGCACCACAAATAGGGACGGACCCAGGCGAGGGTTGAAAGGGGCCATGGTCCCCCTTCGCTCGGAAAAAAATTTGATTATTATAATATATTTAAGTAAGAAAAAAATACGTGTTATGCTTATATTTGTAATAAAGTAATTTGATCCCCCCAATCATATGGTTCTGCATTCGTCCATGACCATAACATCTTATATCAAGGTTTAAACTTGTAAATAAGACATGAAATTTTATATTTATTAAATTACACTCTCCTCATTCACTTATGAGCTATAATTGTGATTGAATAGTTCAATAATGATGCAGAGGAGGACATTGTGCTTTGATACTATATTGTGTTATTGTGTTAGCACCATGATTATCTATCTAAAAAATTCAATTTATATATATGACAATTTTTTTTTTTGTTTCATAGTTTATAGCAACGAGTAATTCGAAAGGTTAGCTTTATGGGATTGGAGTAATTTTATTTTATTATAAACAAAGTTTACCATATCATTTTAATGCTTCCACAATGATGCCTTCTTCTTCTTTGTTTTTGCCTTTTTTATTTTCCTAAACTAATAAAAATAAAAGGCTTGCATAGCTAAAAATGTAAGTGAAACAAATTTTTACTGGCTTTGTTAGTCTTCCATATACCTTATTTGTCCGAAAGAAAATTCAATAACATTAGCTTTTGCCTATAACATCTTATTATCTAGTATAATCATAAGTTGATGGATCATCTAGCCATGCCTACAGTATATTACAATAGTAAAGACTAAAGTGCTGTTCCTATTTTTTGATCTTTTATTTGATATCAAAGTAGTAGGCCATGAATTGAAATATCTCTAACTTTAATCACAAAGTTGTAGCACAAGACAAGAGAAAGAATCTAGAAGTAAAGTATAAAGCCAATAGCGAGAATATTACATGCTTAATGTACTTTTAAAAAAAAAATTACATAAAATGAAATTAGAGAAAAAAAATTACATGAATAGGTTGCTATATCGCCTAATGGATGTGCAATATGGGTTTTCATATGTATCGCTGCTTGGTTATGCGATACACATAATAAGTGTTTCGGCTTAGAATCATGAAGATTGTAAGGATGGTTGAGGTGTTGGTGACTGGACTCACTTGGTTCGGTGGAGATGAATTTTTACATTGGTAGTTTTGTAATGGATAGGTGTTTCAAGGGTGAAGCTCATGGTCTTGTTTTAAGGGTTAGTGCTCGGTGAGTGATTGTGGTGGAGATGAGCGAAGATAAATGCTTGGTGGTTCTTAGCTTGGCAATGAGGATGACTTGGTGGAAGTTGTAGATGGAGGAAGGTGTTTTACAGAGAAAAGTTAGACAAAAAGAGAGAGTGGATCCTAGAAAGGAAGGAAGATGAGATAGAGCGGGCACATGTATTGCTTGTCCTTAATGCGATACAAGGGTATTGCCAAACGTACATACGACAGATAAACTTTGGTTGCTGTATCGCTGGCATTATATGTGATACAAGTAAAATTAGGAGTATCTCTGGTTCAATATGCGACATAGCGACACTAATTTTATATTTTTTTTGTATAATTTATATTTATATATTTTTTGAAACAATACTAGATACGTGTTTCACCTGTCAATAACCGACAAAAGTACAAGTAGTGAGATGATAGAAATAGTAACAAATTAATACGGAAATGTTTTCCTGACATTAACCATACTATTTATGGTTAGAACAAAGACACTTCAGTAAATGGTAGTGGTGCTTCAGATCCTTATGTTTTGGCTTTAATGAGTTTGAAGGATCAAAAAAGTCTTGACAAAGTAAGTGGGCTACAGGTCAAATCCTATGTAAAAGGCTAAAGCTTTGGGAAGTTTGAATTTTTACACTAATAAATTTGAGGAAACCATTATTAGGGGCACTCAAAAGGGGATGCACAAAACCCTTAAAATATTCCAATAGGTTATTTTATATCAAGTTTAATGAAGAGCATAAAATTAAACTAATTATTTGGGTGAGACTATTTTTGGATTCAAACTCTTGCATTGTCATTTATTCTTATTTAATTAAGTCGTCAACTTAACAAGTTTTAGTTGAGCTCACAACCTTCAAGTAGAGGATATTATTAAGTAATAAATATAAATCTTGCATCAAATCTAAAAATTTATACTTTTATATTAGATGATTATTGATTATGAAGAATACTTGATTATATAAGAATGGTGTATTTTAGGCCTCTAAGCATATAATAATCTAGTTCTATGCTCTCTCCACATTTTTTAGTGCATGCACTAAAACTATTTTAACATTATAGCAATGCTTAGATATATATAGTTTATGTTTAATTTTTGTAACTTTAATGAACACAGCTGTTAAGTGCTTTCTGAAAGATGAACCACAAACCCAAGTACTTATTTTGTCAATTGTTGAAACCCATTTATGAGGCAAGTTCATGATGCCATGTTAAAGTTGGAACAAGCACGAAATGAATATTATCTATCAATTACTTAATGTCTGTGGTCATCCCGAAGTAAATTTAATCACATGGGTCAAGTTAGAAAATTTTTTTGTTTGGTACCTACATTCATGTTGAGCCTGTTTCTATTGATGAAATTGTTGTGCAGAGGTTCGATTTCAGGATTTCTTACATTGGTATCATATTGAGATTAACATTATAGCTAATTGATCTAATAATAATATCATGTTGGTCTTTATATTTTTTCTTTCAGTAGTGTGAGGATTTGAACTTAATCCTCTTACATTAATTCCATGTTAAATTAATCAAAGTACCAATTTTTTAAAGATCTTTGTTTGTTGGCAGAGTATAGATACAAATACTTTTTTTTCAAATTTTTTTCTAATAAATTATTTATACAAAATTGGATACAGATAAAAAAAGTTGACAGTTCTCATTAAAATATCAAATAGATAAAAATATAAATATAAATCAAATATATTTATACGTATCATTTTGAAAAAAATATAGATATAAATGAAAAACAGACCACCAAAACAAACCCTAAATTAAATTTGTGGATTAGTATGGGCTTTTGTATTTTATACAGAACAAGTACCGAGTTATAAAGAATAGACCATGGTTCTTAAATCTGTGTGCCAAAGTTTTTCAGCATAAGATTTCACTTTACCCCTACGGGTAAAATCACGGGTTAGGTAGTGTTCAAGCTGAGCCGAGCTGAATAATCTTTATAGTTGGTGTTGTTGGATTGCATTTCCACTGCAATAAATTGGATTTCTCAGTGCTGATAGATACTTATGATAAGTGGTGAGCGCTGTTCAATTCTGAAATCTGCTAGAATTCTTTTCATTTTATTTCCTTTCATCATCCTATCCACAAACATCGTCTAACCATTCTTATTTTCGTCAAATGCATTATGGTGAGTACAGTACAAGTTCAGATCACATGGAATATTGCCAGAAAGAGAACCAAATTGAGGAAGCTGATCCACCTACATATGTAATGGTGGTTGTCAATGTCACAAAAGAGAGCACCTTCTTGAACTACCTTAAAAGTAAGACCAACCTTTGCATTGCATTTCCTTCTTGTTTTTCTGGCAACAGTCAGAGATGCGGTAACAAGGACAATGTTGGTGCTAAAGCTGAGAGAGCACTTACTAAAAATGCCATTAGAAAACTTTCCTGCTGGCTTGAACCCCGAAACTTGTGATTATGATATGGGATATTATATTTATTACTTAATTGACTTGATCAAGTGAATGATTTATTCAAATAGGATGAAATGATTATATAGGTAATTGAACAAATAATCTTATGCTCTCATATCATGTTAAGGCTAGACCCACAATGTTCTCATCGGAGAAATACTTAACATGTATTGATTTCTAGATACGGCTCTTTGTGCTTGAAAGAGCAAATTTTCCTATAATCCTGGCCCTTCGGCAGTAATATTATAGTATGTGGTTTCCATCTAGATCGGGACTCTTTGTTGAATGTCCATCAAATGAATGCCATGCCATCATCAAAAGGGGTGAATGGCTCTGGATTCCTGCTTTAATAACGAGTTGAAATTTTGCTCCACATATACCTTATTTAAATGATTAAATTTGAAGAACGATAAGGGATTTTTTAGTTTGTTCTAGACAGAATGGAAGTACAATTTAATATGCAAACAATAAAAAAATCTCCGAAAGCACAAATACTTGATGCACGCAATTTTTGGATGACAGGAAGAGGAAGGAAAAAAAAAAAGAGAGAGAGAGAGAGAGAGAGAGAGATAAATAAATGAAACCCGGTTTCGAAACAGAGTAAGAGAATCTTGATTGGCTTTCATGCGAAAATTGCAGCCTTGCAGGTGAAGCTCTAGACTAGAAATTTAAGAGGGGGTTGATGATGCAGCAAGGCTGTCAGATCTAGTTCGGAAGTTTGAGCCCGATATGTTGGAGGGTCAGGGCCAATGGTGAAACTGGATTGAATCGGAATTGAACTATCATTAAATTGGACTGTCTCTATGGATGAATTGGGTTCAACCTGTTCTGACAATGTTAATAACACATGGTATAAATTTGGGATGATCTACTCTTAGGCAAGGGGACAGCAACAAAGGGACACGCCTTATCAAATCTGCAATGTCCGTTAACGACAATAGCAATGAGCCGGTCATCTAATTGACATCCCATGTCTTCAGTTCAGGTTCATGTTAACTTAAATCAGCAGCTTTTAATGCTTCCTGATAAGTTATAGATCCATGCATATTTCAAACAAAGTCTTAGCTTGTGAAGTCCTAGAACTTCACCCGGTTTTGTCTTTTGGTGCTAGCACTTTCTAGAAGGTTATCCATTCTAAGATTGTTCAGTCATAATACAATTAATTTTAGAATTCTAACGAACTCTAAGTTATTACACTAAAAAATATTTCTGTAATTAGAATTTCACTATCTATATCTACAAGGTATCACATAGCACACAAGATGAAGTTGGCATCCAATCCATAATTTTCTCTCTAGTCTCAACTATATGCGTGTGATTCTTTTTCCTACGTGTTTGCAACATAAAAATTACCGTGAAACATATCTTACTATGTAGTCACTAGAGGTTTAATTATCCTGAGCATGTAAGATTAATTGATTACATTTTTTTTTCTGCGGTTTTTTTTTTTACGGTAAATCTAGAAGAGCATAGTTAAGGTACATGTTATAACAAGAACGAGAATATATTTGCCACAATTAATAATTATAACCGTGATTAAGTGTTTTAATTTTTTATTGTATGTACCTGATGCTCACTAATACATTATGATAACATGAGACATGATACGACTCGATGAAAGACACGATTTTAGAGAGAAAATCCAAGACAGGATTCGGGATATATAAAAACAAAATTATGACGTGAATAAACACCATTATCAGTGGGCCAAAAAAAAAAATAAAAAACCATTATCGTACAACTTAATTATTATTCATCTATAATAAATTTTATCGCTCGCTCACTTTACTGCAATTCTATGATAGCCTTATCCCTTATGAATGACTATTAGATTGTTCACTTGACCATAATAGCGATTCCATAAGGAATCCCAATTATAAAGAACATTGAATAACTATTCCTTTCTCAAACATATAAATGACAATTTAATGTTGGAATTATCTTCTTCCCCAACAAAAATAAAATAAAAAACTCTAATTTAATAAAGAATCAATAAAAAAAAATATAACTCTATTGCATTCTTTAGTAATAGTAATGCTATTACCATCTTATTTATTCAGTCAAGTGAATAAGCCGTGACGCTAACATGAATTGAATACAAAATAAAAACATAAATGGCGAGCAATAATTGAATTTTTGTGAAAACCACCCTAAATCTTTGTACTTAACTTTCAAACGCATCGGTATACATATATATATATATATATATATAATTGCAGGTTGATGATGCATAAATGGTCTAACCACAAAACTTTGCATGTGCATTCCATTATTCATACATTTATTTTATTATATTTTTAAGGTTTATGGGGGGTAATTTGATAAATCAACAACAGTTACATGATCAACGTCATTCTCCACGAAAGCTGATAGGGCCATTGAGTACAGTGTTTACTTACTATTCTTTGCCGTCAAATGGTTCTTGTACCCTGTCCAGTGGTATCACTGTGTCGACCACCAAGTGAATTACCAAAATCATACAACAATACAAACAAAGTGGTACCTAACTGAAAAAACCAAGGTTCAAACGATAAATTAAGGATAAATTGATGTCAGCAAATGGCCCATGGATTATATACCATGAATATGATGCTCATCATGGATATTAAGAAATTTATAAAGTCAAAATCACAAAACCAGCAAATTGTGTACAAGTGTGTGCGATTTGCATGGACAAATCTTTTCAGAAAACCAGAGCAATAAAAATAGGTGAGCGAATATGGTGTGGTAGGATATACTAAACTATATATAATTTATCTATGTGTAATTTATTTGAATATACAGGTCTATGATTGATGGAATCCGAAACTATTTTTAAGTATCCTAAAAATATGTTAGAAGACATACCCCAAACTTCTATCCTATAAAAATCATAGGATATAGGGTAAATTTTTAACAATTTGGACCTGCCAACATTTCCAAAATAGTTTAAAAAAAAAAAGAAAAAAAGTTGTACAATATTTGGTGTACATTTATAAATGTTTACTTTTACCGAATGAAAATAATTTTTTACATTTTCAATTTTGTACTTATACATCTGTAAGCACATTGTTACATGACTGATCGTTTGAATTTGCTCGGCTTTTTTTTTTTTTCCTTTTTTTTCTCCCATAGTCTATGTCTTTATTATGAGTTTTTCTATATGTATACTTTTTACTGTTTTTAGTAGAACTATGTCTATTTGACAAGAAATAGATAATATATATATATTACATACAGATGACTGACAAGTGATAAACAGATAATTTTATTTATAAAAGATCAAATATGCTAGATACAGATTAAATACATATGACAAACAGATATAGATACATATAAAAAATAGAATATCCAAATAGACTAATGGAAATACAATATTGTTTTTCATGCATTATTAATTTATTATTACTTAATTTTTTTTGACAGGTGATATAATCATGAAGTATCTTAAAACTGATACCCCATATATTATATTTGTTATTTAATTCACACTCCTACCATTTTCCTTGCAACATTTTCTTATAGGCTTCTTAGTTAAATTGAATCAAGTTGATAAGCACAAAATATCATTAAAAGAGAAAACCCATTAAAAAAGATTCAAGGATAATGGTATTAGTATGCCATGGAAGGATCAAGGATAAATGAAAACAAAATATTAAATATAAAACAAATGATGATAAGTGAAAACTTCAAAGAAAGAACTATTATCATTCATATCTTATAGGTATTACCACTACAAATCCCTGTCTTTACCAGATTTATCTACAAGATTTTGGCTCCTTGCTTCCATGCAAAGCAACGAATGTTCGAAAAATTTGCCAAATCCCCTACAGAAGCTCTCAATGCTAAATGAAAGGTGAAAGAAACCAAAGAAATTATACTAAAGTGTACAATGGCTGTGGTTCGTCCACAAAATTGAATCCTCAAGGTATATTATGATCTTCAATTTCGGATCTCTCGCACCAAATTCAATTAGTATTTGCATTTTCCATAACCTGGAATATAAAAAATAACAAAAAAAAAAAAATAATTTTGTACATTAGGTAAGTATTATTAATAATCACTAATTATTTAAGATTAGTATCTTAGCTAAGAACTTACTTGGATTCATAGTAGTAATGGCACCGGTCCCCTTAAAATCACAATCATAATCATTTCTTCCCATACTTTGATAATACACGTTCATGGCATATGCTGCGTGGGCTTGAATTGTATTAGGCAAAAAGCACGGCCCGCCTTCTTGGATCGGTTCACAATCCAAACCCAAACCGCAAACATAATCGATATTCTTTTGTAGAGAATCGGGGTTGGCTCTGGTCCTCGCCAAACACCAACTTTTGGGCTTGCTGGGTGAACCATCCGGACCCTTTGGTGCGACCCCAGGCTCATGAATTGGGTTTGTTGGGTTGGTTGATTTAGCCTGTCATAGCCAAGTGCACAAACCAATCAATCAAATAAGCAAACGTCACTAACAATAATGTACCATGGCAATTACTAGCCCCAGCCGGTACCGTGGGCCGCAAGATCCCGATGCTGTAAACCGGGGTCATATCCGGTTCGAATAGACCAAAATTCCTCTCGCAAGTTGGTCCTGGCTTAAGATCTTCATTAAAAAGAGCAAATATATAGGTCTCAAATGTCCGGTCTGGCATTAATGGTGTACCTAAACCGGAATTAACATGCCGAATCAGATTAGCATTGTATTCAGCTGCAGTTTTCGCATCAACACCGATTTGAGATGGATCCCCTTTCGAAGGCCAACCAGTTTCAGCTATTACAATGTCAATGTCAGTGAATCCTAGTAATTTCATTGCAGAATATATCGCATCTAATTGTCCATCTAACATGTTTGTGTAGTTAGTTTAGTATTTTGGTCGAACGCACCCGAATTTGGCCGAAACAACGCATAATCTAGAGTCTCCTCAGAGCATCCAAAAAATGGATAAGCATTCACCATGAAAGGTGAATTGGTTGCTCTATGGAAACTAAGTAATGGCTTGATCACATGCGTGTCATAGCCCTCTTGGAATTTCCCGCTCGATGGGGGCGTCGAATTCAATAGAATTCCTAAGGAATGAGTGGTGGAAATTTTGATTCTTCGATCTAGGGATAAATCCACAAGGGCCGTGTGCAATGTTTGCATTGCATCGACTAAATTTCCTATTAGGAGCTTATCCGCGGTTGATAAAACTTCATTTCCTACCAAAATTCGAACTATATAGTGGCAGGGGTGTAGGGTAAGACATTATTTTTCACCCATTGTTGGGCAAAATTGAATTTAGTGATTTGGGAGATTAGATCATTAGGGACTGTGATTGTTATTGCGATTCCGGTGTGTGCAAAGGCTTTTAGGATTTCTGGGTTTGCATTGAATAGCCTAACTCGATTAATGATTGTGGATTCTAAGAGAAAACGTGCTACTTGTGATGGTGGGGGAAGGTTATTTGCCACCGTGCCATAATTTACACCAATGCCAGCTTCAACACCTGAGATGAACAATGATAAACAAATTTCATTGTAATGATCATATAATCAATTCTGCTGCTTCACAACTCATAGCGATATTACTCATTTTAAACTTTTATATTATGTTTGATTTCTTTGAATTGTATGAAGATAGAAAGAAATAATTCATTTATTTTATAATAAGAGATATTTTTAGAATAAAATATATCTTTTGATCAGGATTCTTTCAGAAAGAAATGAAAATTTCTATTCTATTCCACATGGTATGGAATAGATATTCCTTATGATGGAAATTTTTATAAACCAAATGAATGAATAGACATTCCATTATTATAAAGACCGAATGCTAATCCTATTTAGTAAACTAAATGCAACACTAAAATAAGAGTTTATCTCTTTACAATTTATGATATGATGCATATTACTGGTTGAAATTCTGAGATTATTGTTAAAAGGACTTTAATAGCATTGCGTTATCAATGCGTGCACAATTTCTTTCAAAAGTTATATGAAGGAGAACGGATAATATTAGGGTATATTTATAATTGCTCTAAACTTTATTTTAAATTGAATAGCAGGAATCATATTGGTTATAGTACTACCTAATAACGGATTTAGCTAAAACCTCTAATCGTTAAGCAACAATGGAAAATTACTACTAATGTTTCTTGCTAGTTATTTACCAATTAACTATATGTATAATTTGGAATTACAAGAAGAGATGCATACCTTGTAGGAAGATTAAAGCGAAAGATAGGAAAATAATGCAGGTACATTTGTTGCAAATTGAGATGGCGACCCTTCTCTCCATGATGAATCTTTCTGTGGAACGTCTTGATAACGAAATGTGCGTAGGTGATGCTCATCTCTATAGTTCAAGAAGTATATTTCAGATACTTTTCTTTGTCTGAGGGATATTGCTGCTTTTTGCTTATAGAAAGCGTAACAACAAGGACAGATTATTATTGTATTATTTAGCTTTAAACGGATCTTTGAGTCTAGCTCTTTGCTTTGAGGTTGCCCCAAATTCAATCTTGGTATATGAACTTCAAACTATCTTAAAATGGTTAAATCATTGTAACAATTCCATTTTTGCCATCATCCATTATTATAATTGCAATTGCTCCATTTTCTTATAATGTAATTCATTAAAGAAGAAAGCGAAAAATGTTTTAATTGGTATTACACACCACGTATAATATATACATAGTGAATAATTATCAATGGTTTTCTAACATGTAGCTATATGAATAATGGTTACTTTAAAAATTACCTCCTATCTTATCCATTTATTAATGTATAATTGATAGTTATTGTCGAGCCTGGATTTCTTCGATTTCCTTTAATCCGATTCGTACTAAACCCTAACCCATTCAATACGAATCATCGACTAAGAATTAAAGGAAATTTTGAATTTTTAAAATATTTTGGAGTCGCCACTCGACTAAAGTCGAGAAAAAAATAAACCAAAACCAATGGGTAGGTTGATTTTGGCTTTACTACTGATCTGCGTAAAAAATCGTTTTTGAAAACGAGAATCAGAAATTAACTTGAGTTCGGGGGCTAACTTATTAAAACCTAAACGGTTACCACTTTAAATTTTCATATTTAAATTGCTTTCTTTTAAAACCTAATTTCAAAATTTAAACTATTTACTAGGATCTAATTAACTAAACATATGTCTAATATGCATAAAAATACTAATCAAATTCCATCAACTCGAAATATTCAAATTAATCAAACATTATCAAATTCTATCAATATTCATATATTCTAAACTAAACAAATCAAATAAATTCACAAAAATAATTTTTTTTACATATTTTAAGTCGCCCATTTAGGTGCCTACGTACCCGCTAATCGGGATCAGACTACACGTAGTTCTTTTAGAAAAATTTAGTTTGTTGGTTAATTTTAAAATTTTTCGAAATCTTTTCGCTTTAAGTTCATTAAGTTTGTTAATTTTATGAAAAATATATAAATTGCTTTTAACATGAACCCTAAATCTATTGAGTTAGGTTTTAGCAATTTTATGGAAAATCGAATTTTTTCTAGGTGACAAAAATTTTGAATAAGAAATCATAACCACATATCATACATATCAATTGATCATACATATCATCAAAAATATTATAAGGAATATCAATATTTAACTAGATAATTTCAACAAAGCAATATCATGGCATAATCAAGATTTATATATCTTTGACATTATATTATCAAGGGCAAGATTTCAATGTGGTTTCATATATGGTGAAATCATAAAATTCAATCAAGGTCATCATAATAAGACAAAATCATGGCATAAAAAGAATATTAATGACTAATCATCATACATGATCACACAATTTCAAATATTGTAAACCTAAAACTCTAAAAAATTCATATATTCCTTATGATTAGGGCATGATTATAGTTATATTATCAATAATAAGATCTTAATGTAATTCTACGAACACATATCTAACATGATATATAAAAAAAATCAATTTTATCACAAGAAAACAAAATCATTACTATATTAATGTAAAAAGGACTATCAAGTTATGTTTTAGCGAATTTATAAAAATTAACTTTTCTAAGTGATAAAAAGATTTTGAATAATGGATTAAAATTATATATCATGGCAATTGTCAAGCACATCAATATATCATCATTAATAAAAGATATCAATGTTAACAAGATGAACGCATATTCAATAACGTAGGTAAACTTCATACATGATATTAACATTTATAGCAAAGTTTCTAATTACATTGCATATTGATAACGAAATCGGGTTCTTTTAATCATTTCAGAATCATGGTATAAACAAACTTTAGCCAATCAAGATTTTCATCAAGTTATCAATACAATTTTTATGTCAAATATTTGCAATATCTCATTATTCAAAATTTGACAAAATCATAATATTACAAAACGATATCACAAAGAAAAGGTGCAAGGATTATAAACTATCATAGCAAGATTGATCATATAAAAAATAAACCCTAAATTTCAATTTAATATTTTTTAGAACAAGACAATTTCATTTATTGACAAAAAATTAATTATAATGACTATACTATACTAATTCAAACTAATACTAATTCAACATATTTTTGAAATTTTTTTTTTTCTGTTATACCCATATATTTACATCTATTATTTTCATTTAATGGTTACTGTGGTCAAATTACGCATGTTGTATGAAAAAAAATGCTTTGATTGGATGCTTAACATTGAATAATGCATTCGACATGGATGCTATATTTATCGAAGTCACTAAGTGAAGTTTAATTTCTAGATTTTATGAGGTCTAAATGTCGTGAGAGTTGGCTGAGAGATCAAAATCCTTCAAAATCATACCCTACAGCCAATTGATTACATGTGAATGCATTATTTATAATTTTCATGGTTTTATTGAGGCGTCCTCTTCATATGCACGTCTTTAATCTTTGTTAAATGAAAAATCAAGATAAAAATAAAGGAAAAAAAGTTTAATCTGATGTATTTGTTCTGTTGAAATTTAAATTCCTATCCAATGCCTCAGTCTCGTATAATAAAGACATGTCCTCTATGTCTGTTAGATATGTGGAATAAACTTTTAAGGTCCTGTTTAGTTTGTTCTCATCCATCTCCAATCAATTACGAACCATCATTTTTGAATTAGAGAAAACAAAAAGATAAATATAAGAATACGACCTTATATATCTTACATCTGGTAATTTGCATTGGCACCATATGATGAAAACCACTCACGGAATCTTTAACACCAAAGTTGACGTTTGGACAAGAAATAATGTCAAGTAGGAGGGCTATTCATGGCATCTAGACGATCTGTACCTGGAATGAATCACGCGCGTGGAGAGAATCAGAGACATGCACCAGCAATGGTTTTAAGTTGGACGGCTGGTGACGGAGCGACGAGCAACGTAAATGCTTGGAATGAATCGCGCGCGTGGGGCAAAGCAGAAGTAAGAACTATGACTTTCCGAATGATATCCTCGCCACTCCACGAATATTCGAGCCAATCACTCAATAGCTTTTCCCCAACCACAGCAACTCATACGAAGATCGATAGATTGCGATGGCGAAATGGCGTAGTAATTGGCTAGTTCCAGTAATCACTATTTTAGGCCTTCGAGCAAGGAAGGTTGGAGAGATAGCAAATCCACCAATAGTAATTTCAGACGCTATTCAATTTTTCTGTTCTTTGTTTTTCATCTCCTCCTCTCTCGTTTTTTTTTCTTCTCTATTTATAGATCTAAATTTAGGGCTTTTTTATTCTAATCCGAAAAACAAATTACAACTATTAATTAGTTGTCATTAACATGAAAATAGCTGTCATTACCGTTAGATTTTGAACGTTAAACAACTGTCATTAACATAAATCTCGGATTTTCCATTTTTTTCGGAAGCTAAAAACGAATTTTTTTTAATTTTCGAATTCAAATTTGAAATCCTTTTTCTTGATGAAAACAACTAAATTCTATACCAATATAAACTGCTCCGCGCCTATTTTCAAAATATGTATTTATTTTGTAAAAAACGGGTTTGAAAACGGGTCAAAAATAGACTTGGAAACGCCCCATCGGGCGGCCGAAGGTAGGAGACGATGAACAGTGTTTTTGTTTTGTTTGTTTTTTTTTTTTTTACGAATTTTCAAAATTACATTATACTATATTAATTATCCATATTACATCTATTGTATTTATTTCTATTGATTCATTATTATTATTATTTTTTATTTTTTTTTATTCCTAGCTTTAACATTTATAATTTGCAAAATTCAATTATTTTAATTATGTATATACTAACTTAAGTATTTATTTTGACAAAAAATGTCAAAATGAGATATCTACAGTTATCCATGAAATGCATGTTACCTATTTAATATTTTTCCTTCCACTGCTAAATGTGAAAACACACTACTATATCTATGGACTTAACTTTCAAATGGCTGGTGCTACATATATTTGCTGGCTTGACAGTGCACATGTGTTCTAACCACAAAAGAGGGTCAAAAGCATGGGTCATGGAGTGTATAGTGTTTACCCACTATTCTTGTTTTTCATTCTTCTGTACCTTCAGTTCTGTTCTTGTGCAAAGTGCCACTTGACCGTACAGTAGTGTTACTGTGTTGATCACCAAGTGAACCACCAAAAACCATACTATACAAATCCTATATTGCTCTGTCGGATAATAAATTAAGAATATATTGATGTCAGCAAATAGTCCATTGATTATGCTATGATGTTCATCATTGATCTCGAGAAATATATAAAGTCAAAACCATGAAAAAGCAATAGCTTGTCTACTGTGGGTATATTGCATATTGCATGAACATTTCATTTCAGAAAATCTAAGCAATAATATAATCAACAGGATACACTTAAAAAGTAATCAGGGTCGAGTTTGTGTAGGTTAAGGCACCAAATTTTAGAGCCGACTATTAACATTCGAAAGCATGAAATCAGTATTCTACGAAAATAAGGAATCTTTTAAAACCTTTTAATTTTTCTATTACATTTTACATTATTAAAATTTCAAAATAAATTTTCAATAATTCAAACTTGTCAAGGTTTTCAAGATAGTTTTTTTTTCTTTAAAAAAAGTCTGTATAAGATTTTGTATGTAATTTTTTTCATTTTCACTTCACACATATTCTACTATATGGAAATTATCTCTTATTTATGACATTTTTTGAAAATAATTGTTTAGATAAGGATGAATTTAAAAAAATTATCAAAATACAGCATTAATATCGCATTTAGAAGATGCAATATGTCAATATGGTATCATATGCAAATGCACTTGTATTACGATTGATTGACATAATAGATGTGTATATTAATATTGCCATTAATAAACATGATATTGATGGGAGAATACATCACCGTTGGAAGACGTGATTAAGCAACAATAGTAGTCAACATCATATCATGTGTACGATGTACGTGTAAACCCATATATACTATGTCATATACATGATTTTACAACGAGATTTTAGTAATTATTTTTCTTTTACATATCTTTTATTATCTTTTTTATTTATGGTAGACATGTTTTTCACTCCTTCTGTATGCAAATTGATACTATTGTACCAATGAGACAATTGGCAACTTAAAATTATTCAACCTTCTACCATAATTTTTATCTTTATTTTGAATTGTTTATAGTTTTATTTTTTTTCTCTTTTATATAGAACTTAGAACTTCAAAGTTGAAATATAATATTATTTTTCATACATTATTATATAATATATAGTGAGTGACAGTATATAAAAACTTATACCCTATATATACACCACATCGATTACTTTATCTACATTTCTATCCTTTTCCTTGCAACATTTATTTTTAGGCTTTTTAGTTCAATTAAATCAGGTTGATTAGCAGACTATTCATATCTTATAAATATTTCACTTAAGCCCCAGGAAAAGTATTCATTAATGAAAAATGGTTTTTTTATGAAAAAATTTTCTCCAAAAGTAACATATTTTAAAGATGTTTGGCTAATTTTATGAAAATAATTTTTCTTTGTTTATATAACTTCAAGATAATTCATATATTTTAAATATAAAAATAAAAAATACATATATTACAATGATAAATAAATCTACTTAAAGAAAAATTATTAAAAAGTTAATAATAAATGTTTTTGATAGTAAATAATGGATGGATGAACTCATGAATTGATGAAAAAAATGACTTATCCTTTTATATTTTGTAAGATGTTTTCTTAAAAATAAGTTATAAATGAGTCTATATATTTTAAAATAGGGAAAAATGTTTTCCATTAATTATCTCATTTTTCTTAAACAAACATAAAAAAAATGAAAAATCATTTTTCTCAAAAACTATTTTTCATTAAAATAAACCGACCTTACTAATTTGGACTTTTCTAGATTTATATATAAGAGATTGCTCCTTGCCTCCATGGAAAGCAACGAATGTTCGAAAATATGTCACTTAAGTTACATAATTTCTTGATGCTCAATGAAAGATGAAAGAAGCAAAAGAAATTATACCAAAGTGGACAATGTCAGTGGGGGTTTCTATTTAGATATTAGGAACTGTGGCACATACACCAAATTAAATTATCACGGTATATTATGATATGATCTTCAATTTTGAATCTCTTGCCGTAAATTCAATCACCATTTGCCTTTTCCATAACCGAAAAGAAAAAAAAAAAAGAGGACTTGGTGCATTAGGTGAGTATAATTAATTATAATGAATAACTACAAATCAACTTTTAGTCTTTATTTTTGCAATGAAAGGTATTAAGTTGGAATTCCTTGGCCTATTATAATGAAAAAATAAATAAATAACTGAGGAACGTTACATTATAACTTGAATTTCAATAAGTAGGATGGAAAATTTTCACCAAATTACACATCCTTCTTAATATCGGACTTTTTTTTTTTATTGAGTGGATGCATCATAACATGTCATATCTAAATTTTATCAATTTGTGTAATTAAGTACTATGAAAGTATCAATTTATTACCTATAAATTTTTTGACTTCATTTATACTACGAGGTGGTGAATAAGTACCAATTTATCACATTCCAACTTTTGGAGTAAGTTTAGTAGCTAAAAACAAAATCTACCAAAAAGTTTAGCTAGTGAATTACAAAAATATGTAAGGTATATCAATTGACATTTTTAAACTTTAAGTAGTTAATTGCAAAAAAGGCTAAATTTTAGGCATCAAATATGTCAATTACCCTCTATATAATTTTTTTTTTAATACCATTATAATCTAGTGGTAAGACATTCATCTTCGGAATAGGCTAGGTCCGAGTGCCCTTCCCTATAATTGTAACATGTATAAGAATTGGAGGAAAAAAATCTTATTCAAGTCAAAAGAACTTAAATAGGTAAGTTGTTGAAAAAAGCTATAATTTTATATTTCTATTCATTTTATAAAAAATGTATTAATATTTGAGCTAAATTCATTTAAAATATCAATATATTTAGTGGTTAAAAAAAGAAGTCAATGTCTCGTAAAATGAGTCAGATAAGGCAAGAAATTAATTGAAAATTAATTCAAATGTTGATACTATAAATAGTTTTGCAAATCGTCAATTCATTTAATTTATTTTAAGAAACATTTATTCCTCTTATTAACAGGTCAAAATGTTAATACTTTAAATCAACTTATTTTTAAATTTTGATATCTTCTAATAAAATTTACCCAATATATTATGATATAATATATATATATATACATACATATATATATTATGTATGATTTGGTTGCTTGATCCATAATTATAATGGTATCAGTTTCTTCAAGATCACAATCATAATCATTTCTTCCTATACTTTGCTGATACACGTCCATGATATATGCTGCATGGGCATGGACCGAATTAGGCAAAAAGCACGACCCACCTTCATGGATCAATCAGATTCTAATCCTAAATTGTAAATAGGACCGATGTTCTTTTGTAGCAAATTCAATTAGCTCCAGTTTTCGTTTGGCGTACACCAAATTTTGTGCTTGTTAGACCATCCAGACTCTTAGTGAAACCACTGCCACAAGGAATTAGCTAAAGCCACAATGCACAAACCAATCAAACACATAAATAAACTTTTCTGACAATGATGTACCTCGACAATTACTAGCCTTAGAAGGTCTTGTGGACAGCAAGATCTTTATGCTGTAAACTGGGGTCATGTTCCATCAAGTAGACCGAAATTATATTGACACATATCCATCATTTGTTCGTATAAATATATGTGATACAGAATGAATTTTTCTTTTTGTTAGGATTCCTCTTCCTTCTCCTTGTTTTCTTCTTCCAAATAAAAGAGGTTGTCACTTTCTTTTTCTCTCTCCACCTCAAGATCAAATAACACCACAAGTTTGATCATATAAAGTAGAAGAAGAAAACAAGGAAAGGAAGGTTTATGAGAGAAATGACAAGGATGCATGAAAAAACTATTGGAACAACCTGTCATGCACTTCATTGATAAATAAAGGTAAAAGCAAATGATGATACACGTGAGGAATCTATGTTTTCTAATGAAAGATATAAGGGTATTTGCTACATTTTGGTACATGCATTTGACCTATTTCCTTACTTGTTTTCTTGAAATCAATTTGATATCTAAAATTTATCTAATTTATAATTAACTACATAAAATTCATCATTTTTTTGGTGATAAAATACCTAGATTATATCCAATTTTGCAATTAGCTGTTTATTCATGTACTATAAATGACCTTGAAAAGTTTGTTAGTAGTAATAATTTAAAAATTCAGATAATTAAAAACAGATAAATTTTGGGACTAAATATCATAGTCCTAGTGTTAAAAAAATCCAGTTAAAGCAAAGAAAACCAATAATAAGAAATAGAGTGGTTGATGGCTTTTCAAAATCACAAATCTTTAATCATTTTCAAATTTAGATATTTCAATCATTTTCTCCTTCAAAGCTTAGTGATGTAGTCTTGCTTTATCATTCTATAGTCATTTTATTTATTAACACTGTGTTTGGCAAATTTTATACAAAGTGGAAAGCTACAGAAAGCTATGGAAAGTTGTGAAAAGAAAATGAAAAAAAAAGAAATTAAACGAATGGAATTGTTACCATTGTTTGGATATTAAAAATGAAAAGGGAAGGATAAGGGAAAAAAATTACATATGGACAAATATACCTTTCTACTATTTTTAACTTATTGGAGGTGAGAAACTTAATTTCCATTTATTATTCACCTTTTCCTTAGGTTTCTACCTGATTATGGATAGAAGATGGAGAGAAGCAAAGGTGGAAATAATTTTTGTTCTTTTCCAACGTATTCCTCAGCTTTCCACAATACCCAAACACTAGTTTTCCTCCCACTTTTACTGTCTTTAGTCTATTTCATCAACTTTCTGTCCATCCAAACACAACATTAATTTGGGGTGATTCATAGTCTCTAGTTGAGCTTTTCCAAATCTAGAGGACTTCCAAATCTGATAATTTTTTTTTTTCTCTTTGGCCCATTTTTTCCATCCTGCATCTTTGAGGGCTAAGTTTGTATTTTTCCTTGGCTTTTTGTCCCTTTAATTTCTTCTGACCTTTGTTTCTTTGAATCTCCTTTACTTTAGGGTATATTAGGATATAGTACTTCGTTTTCCTCATCTCTCTCTCTCTATCTTATTTGTTTGTACATATGCAACATTTTATAGTCATTATATATAGCTTTGTTTTTCTTTCTTTTTTTTTTTTTTCTTTTTCCTTCTAAGGTTGTTCATCAAATCAAACAGAATCAAACCAAGAATTGACTTAACCCATATCATAAAATATAGTTTTTCGTATTTTGATTCAAAGAGACTCTTAATAGCATCGTTTGGTTCACGAGGCAAAATGAATCACATTGATTGAATTAGAATTGAATTGTTTCTTATTAAAAAATTAAAAAAAAGTGAATCGTATAATTTCCAATCTAATAAATTTTCATTTTAACTCTATTTTACTTCTTATGATATGTCTTTTCCCACTCTCCACCTCAACATTTTACTCAATTTCCCCTTCATCACCATCTCTTGCTAATTATGCAGTTTTATGTGTGTTCACTATCTCTTATAATGCAATGTCACCATTAGGGTTGTACAAAAAAAAAAAATTCCTTATTTAAAGGTTAATGAATAGTAAGTGGTTAGGTAGTTGCACTTGAAAGCACAATGACCATGCTTATGGTAAGTAGTTGAGAGTAAATTAAGGAAGATGGTTGGAAGTGTGCATAGAGGACTAGTGAGTAATTAAGGTCGCCCGTCATGAAGGACGATGGGGTTTGATTATTGATTTGATTGAATTTGGTTCAAATAGGACCACATGGTTACAATTTGGTTAAGTTTCTTTAATTTTCCACTTATTATATTGATAGAGGAATAATTTAGTACATAAATGAACTACGTGGTGAAATTGAATCATATATCACTTGAAGTTATTGATATTGTAGTTGTTCAAAAGAACTATTGAAGTAGATTCTTCGCTTGCAAATTATTGGATTCATCTCTATCAACTTTCTTAGGTTTTGGCATTTATAAAGTTATTGAAATTCTTATTGTTATCTTTACGGTTTAGGCCCTTAAGTTATTCATTTAGGGTTTTTATTATGTTTATTATGGTTATATTATACTATCCCCAATATCTCTAGCTTGATATTTAGGATTCACGGAATATCTCTTGAGAAATCTCTAGTCATTTGCTTAAAATTATACCAAAATTTTTAGGGGATTACATAGGGATTATAAGTCATAGTTTTGTTTTGGCTGTAAAAGGATTGCATACATGTATGTAGCAAATGTGTTTGTATTGCTTGCAATGATCGAGACTACTTATTAAATGTGGATTGATGTGTTCACAATATATTGCAATGGAATGTTGTTAATGTTTGATCATCTCTAAATTTAGTAAACTTCATATGACCTGACTAATTTATTAGACATGTTTGTATCCTCTCATTTTGAGTCTTCATGTTTGCCAAATGCCAACCATTAGGTGACAAAAAAGGATTACGTTCTTTTGACTTGATCTAACTAAGTGAGAAGAGAGGAAGTTGCCAAATTGGTTGAAAGTTAGTCAAATGACTAGCTTGAAGTACCCTACTAGAAGACAGTTCATTGCACAATCCTAGATTTGGTTCAAGGGGCGTTTATTTTTTATTGAAACTCCTCAAAATCTAAATTGAGGTGGGGTTATAAACTTCAATTTGATGATGAATCAAGCAATGTCGTGTAGATGACATTTGATTAGTTTACTACACCTTATTGAATTTGGTATTACTTGGATCACGAAAGTATATATAATGTTTGTCCTCTATTACTTACTGAGTACATGTAAATCACTTTTAGACTTTTTTTTTGTAGGATAACGTTGCGAAAGTTAAAATGGGATGGGATTGTGGGAGACTGAGCAATATCTTTACCATTATACAAGTTATTCATGAGTAAATTGATAATAAAGCTATAATATCTTACTGTAGTACCCAAGTGATGTCAAATTCCTCTACGCAACCAAACGTCAAATCAATATAGTTGTGCTCGTTATAGTGTTTGGAAGGAGATTTCGATTCTTTATGAATCTAAAGCTCAGTATGAAAATGGATATGCCTCATTTTTATACGTACATGTATGTATACATACACTCTTGAACAATATGTCTCATAATAAATTTAAAAGCAACCCATTAAATCTCTTAGACTCTAGCAGATGAGGTAGTCATTAAGTAGTGGATACACACATTGATTGATGGCTTATAGTGATGATTTTAATAGGCCTTATTAGGAGTGTGATAGATATGTTCACAAATATGCTAAGCAAACCTTCAATAAATTTATCCCAATGGAGTAGAGTTATTGTTTACCAAGATTTTCGAATCAACTAGCACCATTCAAGTAATTTACCTTCAAGATAAATGGAAGATATTTTCACATTAGATGTATATATAGGAGTTGCATCAATTTTGAAGAAATATTTGGTCTTGTGAATTTAACTTTGATTACTTTTTGCATTAAGAATGGGAAATTCAATGTGTGTTGTATGTGTGGGAGTGACATAGCCCTCCATAGTTCCTTTGTTCAATTCCCTTATGATATGGTTGGAATGTTTTAATCGACTGAAATCACAACAAATGAATTTAAAAGTTGTGTCATGCATAATTTTGTAATAAAAGGATATAAATAATTCTCATTATTACACCCTCATTGAAAATTGAATTAGATCATCTCCAATCCAATATGGTATATAAAAATTGAGAATAACTTATCTTCACCACAACCAAAATTGATAAGAACAATGAATTAGAGAAAAAAAAAAAAAATTAAAGGCTCAGTGGATGACACGAACCCTCTTCTATTCACATTGCTCAAAGATAATATCATGGTGGCATTGAAATGAACGTGTTCGACGTGAAATTCTTGGCTTCCATCAAGTCTTGAGTCTCCCTAGTGATGCCTGAACATCTTCATAGCATCACGTGTGACCCAAATACGCAATATTCCTCTTTCAAGGCTTCAAACATGACCCTAAGAAATTATATGTTGGGTAATCCTTAGGCATTAGTTCTTCCGTGGACAAGTAGGCACTCGATTTCTATCAACATGCCATGCTGGTTCAGGCCTTTTTTTGCATTGTAATAGGAGTTGCCTTAGTAAATTGGTGTTGTAGATTGCCGCTTATCTGAGATTTAAGCTTTAGCATAGTGTGTCCTTACCGGTCAAGGATCTCCTTGCTATCTCTCAAGTGCCTCACGAAAAGATTTTACCTGTAAGTCTTGCTTCTTCCTCTTCCTTTCTTGACCTGACGGAGGTCATCCTCATTTTTTTCAAGTTTAATTGTGACTCATTTTTTCATCAATTTGTAAACACAAAATCTGTATTATCTTTTTTAATAATTAGGTGACCCGAATTTTATATAAAAGTGTAGAGAATATGTGTTAAGAGTCTTATTAGTCTGAAAAAAATTAATATAATAAAAATAATACTAAATAAAATATTAAAATTATTTTTTTGAAAATAAAATTTTTTTAAATATATATAATTAATTTTTATGACCAATAAATATTGACACATCTCGTTCTAAAATTATTAAATAATATTAACATTTTTATATGAAATTTGAGTCACCTAATTGTCAAAAAAGATGACACAGGTCATGTGTTTGCAAATTAGTTAAAACACGGGTCATGTTTTTATAATTAACCCATCTTTTAAATGCTCGGGTTCTTTCAAGATGGACCACCAACATAAGTGGCTATAGTATCACTTGGATACAACAAAAATGTAACTTCTATATACTAATATGTTACAAGTAAATTGGCATTTAGAGACAAAATTTTTTATCTCTAAATAAAAATTTCTATTATAAAAATCATCGTTTGATTTTATTCATAGAGATATAACTTCTTTTATTAGTTTTCCATCACACAATTTTTATATGCAAAAACTAATTTTCTTATAGTGATGGTAGAAGCTATTAGATCTAGACTTTAGGGAAAACATATTTTGCCGTTATCTTCTTATTAATGGTATTTCTATAATATCCAATGTATAAGAAGCTTTCCTTAACCTTTGAAAATGCATGAAAACAACAAAATTGGAAGATATATATGTATGCCAAGTAGGTCTTAATATTCAACCGACTCAATGGAGTGAATGATTTCTTTCTCGTGTAATAAAACTCACAATGCATATGTATTATCTAATTGTATAAAATATTAGACATATTCTTTGGTTTCATTCATTATTTAGTTCTCACGTATATTTATATGTGGGAAAATGGGTAATAGGACTAATTACAATTATATTATAGGGAGCGTCTATCCCTAGCATAACTAATATAGAACATATATGAAACTTATAGTATGTAATAATTTTTCCTTAGGTAGAAAAATAAGTTTATTTAATTGATTTGACTTTTCTAGCTTTTGAATATCTTGGACTTTTCCGGTAAAAATGATATTCATGAATTGACAAATATTGAATATTGCTAACGAAACAACAGAAACAAACTACATACTTAGCCTCGCACAAAGAGTTAATCGAATTACATAAAAAAAAATTTTGGAAATGGATCATTCCCATTACCCTTCTCTTACTTTCAATCAATTTACTCCTAAAATATTGTCATGCATAATAATAAATGGAAGAAATATAACAAAAATGATGATGCTACTATGACATTATAAGATACAAAAGAATTTAGGTGGTGACTTGGAAACTTGGAAATTAAGGAAAATTGAGAGGATGGAAGTCCAAAAGGTTCCACTTTCATAGTGAAAATTTCAATTTTTTTTCTAGTTTTAGATCATAAAGCTCATGCGTAACTAAAATGAGCATATATGGATCATATAGCATGTAATAATTTTTTGTTGGGTAGAAAAATAGGTTTATTTAATTTATTTGACATTTCTAACTTTTGAACATCTTGGATTTTTTCATAAAATGATATTCATCTAATAAGATTGAATGTTGCTAAGGAGACATAATAAGCATTCGACATATACTTAGCCTTGCACAAAGAGTTAATCAATTTGCATATAAAATTTTAGAACTAAATCAATCTCCATTTCCCTTCTCTTAATTTCAATCAATTTACTCCTTAAAGTTTTGTCAGGTGTAATAAATGGAAGAAATTATGACAAAAATGACCATGCCACAATAACATTATAAGATCTAAAAAAAAGAGTTTCGGTAGTGATTTAGAAATTAATGAAAACTGAGAGGATGGGAGCACAAAAGGTTCCACTTTCATAGTGAAATTCCCAATTTTTTTTTTTTTTTTTTTTTTTTTTTTTTTTTTTTTTCTAGTATTAGACCATAAAGCTCTTGCAAATGAATGGTTCAAAACAAGAAAAAAAGATACAAGGGGCAGCAACATATCTTGTTAAAGGTCGCACCGAAATTGGCTTTAGCTTCCATGTAACCAAGAACCCACGCTCCTCCTAGATAACATTTCTTGCTCAAATGAGTATCACATTAACACAACCCAGAAACCTTAAAAAAAAATTAAAAAAAAAAAAGCACAATATATACAATGGTCTGGCAACATTGTCATGGAATACTCATTTGAGCAAGAAAAATTATAAAGAGGACGTACACACATGAAAGAAAGTTCTTCTTCTTCTTCTTCTTGACTCTTTAACTATATCTATCTGGCATGAAAACTTTTATGGTTGAGCATTTAGGGAAGATAATATAAACTATAAATAGAAGCCTACACACAATAGACAAAGAATGGTAAAAAGGAGCTGGACTTATCGATTGGGGCACAGGTTTATCGAGGGCAGTTGGATAAAGATAGCACAAACTGGGTCTGCCGTTATGAACTGGTACTTACCACATTATAGCCAAACGCCATTGTGCCGAAACTGCGTTGCCTTCTTGCCTATATATTTACTCATCCATCTACCCATCAAAGTAACCTATCAGCCTTTTTATAATATTAAATTAAAGCTTGTTTTTCTTAGCTAGTCTCATCCAGACATAGACATGGTTCGGTTCCGATCTGAAACCGTTACCAGTGGTTTCAAAACTAGAATCAGACCGGTTGACCAATTCCAGAATTAGCTATGGAATTGCTGATTTCACGGTTCGTTAGTGGTTCTTTGACCTAAAACCGAAGGAATCGGCAGTTCCACTCGGTTCCATTAGAAAAAATAAAAAATAAAAATAATCTTAAATATATAATTATTAATTGTTAAATTATTTCATATAAATAGTAAAATTTATTATTTATTCATAATATTTAATATGTTATTATCAACAATGTAAATAAACATATCTTAAAATCATATATAATTTGTTTGAATAAACTTCTTCTAAAACAAAATTCATTTTCTTAATAATGTGAGATTATTTTTTACATTGTAATTTTTTTTTTATCTTTTAGAGTATTTTACAATATCATAATACTAACTATAACTGATATTGAATGTGTTTATATACATATAAATGTGCATTCTAAATAAATTTTTAAAAACTTTGGTAAAATAATTTAATACTTTTAAATTCAATAATTATTTTGAATTTAAAATTTATTTTGTTAAAAATTAAAATTTATTTATTTTTTTTATTTTTTTAAAAAAGATGGTTCCATGGTTTCAAAATCAGAACCGGAAACTAATGGTTTCCATGGAACCATACCGGAATCGTGGGAGACGATTCCAGTTCCGGTTCTGATTCCTCAATGTCAAAACTTGGAATCGGTGGTTCCGATACCAATTCAGTTCGATTTGGTTCCAAAACTGTGATGGTGTCTTAATGTACTTCGACAATATTTTCCCAACTTTATCTAATAACTGCCGCAATAATGGCTTTGTAATTATTTAAAATTATTACGATTAGCATGAGTGATCATCTTTCAAATAAGAGGTATCGGGTTTAAATTACCCCATCCCATTGTCATAATCACATAATAAAAAAAATTATGAGTAATAACTTTTATAGTAAAATGCGGTGAATAGCTTAATAGATAACAATAATATTTATGCCTGATGAGTGGTGATGGTTAATGATGAGAGAAAATGTTAAACAAAAAATTAAATGGTTATAAAAAATGAAAATTATTTTCCATATATTCTATTTTTTGGTGATAATTAATAACACTGACAGCTATAGGTTGCTGTTTTTATTCGTTATCATCACTCGCCACTAAACAACGGACACCTCAAGAGTACTATGATAATGTTTAATTATTATACGTGTTTGATTTATAACATATCAAAATAATTCCAAAAAAAAAAACATTTTTTTCGAATGAAGCACATAAGAAGTTTGGTTGTGGGAACACATGTATTTTTAAACCCTTATTTAATTACTGGAAATAAATGATTCCTTACATTTACTTTCTTTCTATTTTTATCTGTTTACATCTTTAAAATAATGACATATTCAATGGATAATTGGTCAGCCAAAAAAAATCAATAATTGGGATTATAAGAAAAGAAAATGTCATGATAATTTTATAAAATATTTTAAGAATATTAGAATCTCAATAGTTGCTTTCTATATATATTAAGGGAAATTGAGAGGAACAAAGTTTAGAGGATTCTATACATGATGCATCTTAGTCATTTATTTTATATGGCACATAAAAGCATTTGAGAATTAAACATAAAACTTTGCTTGCACTCAAGAGTTCACACTTCTAAATATATTGGTTGCAAAATTATATTCAATTCTTTTTGAAATATACATTATCATATCTTTAAAGATGGAGAAACCATAAGAGATAATCTAAGAGGATGCAAAATTTGAAATATTGTGAAATGAGGACCAATTCTACTCATAACAACCGACGACGGTTTTCAAAACAATTACTTCTTGTGATAATAAAAAATCCTATCTTCAGCAACAGATAGGATTGCTTGACCACTATAGTTTTTTTATGTGGTACATCTATAATAGAAAGTATTGCCAAATCCATGATAATTTGCATAATCGATATATGCAATAATTTTATTAATATTTATATAATAAATATAGATAACAGTATTATATAACATCGAATATATCATTTATTACATATAATTTAACATTAATCCAGTCTTGACAGGCATCTCTCTATATACATTATATGTTTTAAGTTTCAATTTCTACTAATTAAAACCATACTCCATTATTTGCATTAACGGCTCCTCGTTATAACCATATAAAAAGCTATATATGGACCAGGTATTCACAAAAAAAGGTTCGTTGTTGACTCCCTTTAATTTCTTTCACCAAATGATACCAAAAAATTGAAAAAAAAAAAGAAGAAGGGGGACAAAATATGCTGTCTCCAACTTCTTGGATCATTAAATACAGCAAAAAGTACTATTTTATTGCTGGACATGCATGCAGGAGCCTGTACGTTGAGACTGTTGGTTAGACCTAATAGTATCACTGGTGCGAGTCGGAAGTTTGTTAGCAGAAATTTATATTACAAAAAAATCTAAACGTTAATTCGTGATGGAGAGAGATCATGCATGAAATAAAACGAACAGACATTTCTTTAGAAAAAAATCGCAAGTGGTCATAACAGGAAATATTTCATGTAGGTGGAATGAGTTGGAAGCGTGCAAAGTCCAACAAATCTACCGTAAGAAATTTCAAGTAAGAATTGATTTATCAAATCAGAAGTAATTAACGTTTGAACGAATGATAAGTTCTGTTTGTAATAATACCATTGCAATAGGATTCGCATCAGCTCAGAATAGAAAGGACTTTATCCATAATCTCACGATAAAGGAGTTCACTCAAATGTGATACTTAAAAATAAATATGAGTTAGAGTAAATTAGATTAACAGGTTTCAATATTTGGGATAAGTTCATTTAAAATATCAACGTTTCGAGCGGTTTAAAGAAGGTCCTAAGGTTTAGAAAAATAAGTCAATTGAGATCTCTATTGACACATATTAATAAGAAAAATATTTAGTTAAAACTTAGAAAATCCATCACATTACAACATGTGTCAATGAAGACCTCAATTGACTAACTTCTCTAAATGTTGAAACCCCTTTTAAATTAATCGAGATATTATAATCTCAAATAAACTTATCTTTAAACGTTGAGACCTTCTGGTGTAATTTACTAAATAAGAATTTGGTCGTATTTATCTTGTTATGATAATATCATGTTTTAATATATTATTTAATCTTACCTATTTTTTCACACCATATATAGTATCTCATTCCTAATAAACCTTTCTTTATTATATCTTATAATATTTAAGAAGAATATTTATTATAAGTGATGTGTCATATAGAGTTTTTCATGATGTTTGTGAATAATTAAACTTCATCATATGATCCCTCCATTCATAACTAAAAATAACACTATCATGTTGATATATAAACTGAAATACTTGAAAAATAAATAAAATATAAATAAAAGCAAAAAAGTAACTTTTAAGTAATTAATATGGGCAAAATTGTCCAATCAATTGAAAATTTGAAAGTTACGTTGGAATTAACTAAAGGATAACCACTTTTTAATTCTTCTTAAACTCTATAGAATTCTTCTTCTTCTCTTCAATTGACATTCATCAATCTTAAAGATTCAAAAGGGTTTTATAATAAGTAAAATTTTCTTCTTTCCTTTCTTTGTTGTTTCCAATAAAAGTAATTGCTTGGATATTGATTTCTTGTAGTTTTTAGAAATGCTTGTGATCTGTAATAGAAAGTAAAGTGTTTGGGGGAAAATTTTGAGAAATCTCTAAAGGAAAATGCTTGGAAGGTGAGAAAGGCAAATGATTGATAGATTTTATAACAAGGTAAGATGATTTCAATGCAAGTTTTGATCTTTTGACTATGAGATTTGTTAAGATGGATGGACTAGCAAATAAAAGTGTTGTACCTAGGCTTAATATCGAGTTTTGGATGATGGAGATGAGAAAAACAAGTTTGGAATTCACAAAATATACATGTTTACCCCTTTATGTGTGTTCAATACAACCTGGGTTGTGTTCATACCCATATCGAACATCGTTGCGCATTTTTTATGATTCTATGCTCAACACAACTAATTACGAGTCATGATCAAACATATGTTGAACTTTATAGCTTGAAAACTTTGAAAATATCGATTATGTCTTCAACACAACTAAGTACATGAGTAATGTTGAGACCTATGTAGAATTACATAACCTCTAACACAGGTTGTGTTATTCAAGATTGTATTGGCATTTGTATATAACACTGTTTTTCTAAAACTCACTTTTTCTTTATCAAAAACCTTTGGAACTTGTTTGATTTCTTGCATAAAGGACTAATGTTACTTTATAACATTAAAACCTAAACATTATTAAAATAATTATGTTTTTTTGCATATTTTTTTCTAAATTAATATCTTACCTTTAAAGTAAATATGTATCTAAGTACCGTCAATGTTTAGGTTAGAGTGAGAGCTATAAGAAGTATAATCTATAGGTGGATTTGGAAGAATGGATGTTTCTAAATACTCTAATTACTCTGTCATTGAGGTTTACAAGGTTTTCAGTTTCACGACGAGTTTGCATTTCGAATACGTGTATACCTTATTTATGTTTCTGCTCGTTTAGGTGGAAACTTAGACAAATTAACTAACTTTCTGGCTATGAGAATGTATTTGTATCTTGTGTATGACTGTTGGTAATAGGTTGAGAGTACCCATGCTACTACCATGGCAACTTAATGATTGATGTCTATGGTATGCCAAAGTAGAGTTGTGCATGAAAAGAATCTAGGTAGATCTAGATATTTTGGTGTCTTAGATTTTGGAAAGTACTCAATATTTAATTCATGGATTTATGGATGTTGGCAAGTACCTAATATCATATTTATTTATTATCACATTACGTGTGGTGAGATATCAAGTTATCCCTATATTGCCTGCTTAGCTTATAATAAAGATAATAAATTGTTAGGTGTTGCATTAGTGATATATATGCATGCAAATTTATGTTTACTTGATCACACGTGTGTGTTATGGTCTATTGTATAAGGCTCTAGTTCATTCTTTTATCTTTTTTCAAGTACAGACGATGTGCATACAAACAATTGAATCGTTAGTTTCAATGATTAGTGGGATTTGGGGATATCGCTAGCATTAAAGACTTTCTAGATGATGATTAAAGGATGTGAGAGGATCTACGAAACATGATTTGTTATCGTATGTAGTCTATCAATGGTAAAAGGGGTTTAATGCTTATTGAAGAAAAACATTGTAGATATAATGAATATTTCTTATAACATTGTTATGGTAAGCTCTCTTAGTATTTGTTAGATAAATTCGTGTAGAAATGAGATGAGACTTGTGTGGCTGATATGACTACAAGTCTACAATTCAATATTGTTTGGAGTTATTAGTGTATGAGAGATTTGAAAGTATTTATAACATAAAATGTGGATTTTAGCTAGTTCTAAGCCTTAACGTGTTTATGATCACTATGGACATGTGACGAGTTATAAATATCCTTAAATTTAAGGTATTACATAAAGTACACATATGAATTCATACATGTTAAGGAGAGAAGAAAGCCTTCAATAGGGAGATTTTGTACAAACAGACATTGTGAAGAAACACAATAATAGGCTTAATATATTAGGTTATATATTTTTCCTCTTATATATCATTCATATAATTCACATATTTCACATGTAAAACTTTTCTAACCTTACACTTATATTTTGATAATCTCTCCCACAAGTGTAAGTGTCCGCAATGGGCTTTGGCCTTACTCCCCTTCAAGTATAAACCTTGTGGTTTTATTAAAAACTTATCAAATTGACTCCACTAACCTACTTTGTAAGTGGCTTGTTGCCTATTTACTTGCCTTACATCATGGATTTCACACATGACTCCCCATCACAAAGCTACCAACCATAGGGGTATCTTAACCTAACCATTGACACTGATATTACTTGTTAGGGAGAGGAGAAAGTTATCTACTTGCCTTACATCATGGATTTCACATATGACACTTTGAGAATTCTCTGCCTTAATCTAAGGCGTACCATAAATGCATTCTTTGACCCTCAATTAAATGCACCCTTTGACCAATCATTTATAGGAGTTTGAATGGTTGATTCTTTCATTTATTTTGTAATCAATATTTATGTGTATTTGTTCTCTTATACCATCTGTAAACATATATATATATATATAAATGAAAGGCTCTCACCACAAAATAGCGTGGTGGTTTCAAAATACTTTCATGATATCAGAACATAATTAAGATTAACATCCCTCGATCCCAAATGGCCTCTGATTCTTCTCCCACCCTCCTTCCCTTCAACATCATGATTCACATGGTCACAATCAAACTCTCCTCCTCTAACTACCTCTTATGGAAGAGCTAACTTCTTCCTCTTCTTGAGAGCCAAGGTCTACTGAGTCATGTGGATGGTACCCTTGAGCCGCCACCTCCATTTGATCCTCCTACCTCTTCAACACCAAATACCAAATACTTGGCATGGAAAGCCATCGATCAATGTCTCCTAAGCCTTTTCCTCTCCTCTCTCATAGAAGAAGCCATGGCTGAAGCCGTCGGCCTCTCTACATCCCGCGAGGTCTGGACCGCTCTCGAAAATACCTTCAGCCACTGCTCCAAAGCCCGAGAAATACGCCTCAAAGATGACCTTCGATTGATGAAGCGTGGCACTCGTCCAGTTACTACCTATGCCCATGCCTTCAAGACTGTTTGTCATCAACTTCATGCCATTGGTCGCCCTGTTGATGAAACTAAGTTCACTGGTTTCTTCGTGGTCTCGGACCCGATTTCTCCAGTTTCTCTACTGTCCAAATGGCACAAATGCCTCTTCCTTGCTTCCTGGAGCTTGTATCCAAGGATGAGAGTTTTAAACTCTTTAAAAAATCTCTTGAGACTCCGGTACCTTCAGTTGCAGCATTCACCGCTCACCAAGGATCTTCTCAACGCGGGGGTGGCCGCTCTCGCTTCAGACGTAGTCGTGGAAATGGCCATGCCCAACCCACTCAAGGTCGTCGTCCGCCACGGTACCAGATCTATCTCTTGGAAGGCCATTATGCTGATCGGTGCAGGCAACGCTATGATCGGCATCAACATGACCAATCAGCACAACTTGCCGAATCCTTCACCGCTTTATGCTCTGTGTCTGGAAGTGAGGCTTCCGACTAGTTCTTGGACACAGGAGCTTCGGCCCATATGACTCCAGCTTCCTCCACTTTGGACCAATCCACTAACTACACGGTAAGGATTGTGTGATTGTCAGAAATGGTGTGTCTCTACCCATTACCCATACTGGTTAAATTTCTCCTTCCCCAAATCTTTATCTGTTAGACGTTTTAGTTGTCCCTCACCTCACAAAAAATCTTTTGTCCATTAGTAAATTAACACATGATTTTCCTTTATCCGTTACTTTTACTAATGATTTTTTCAGTGTTCAAAATCGTCAAACGGGATGGGTGGCAATCGGTAAACGAGATGGAGGCTTATATGTACTAGAGCATGGACATTCCGCTTTCATTTCTATCCTTAAAAATAAATCTCTTCATGCTTCATATGAATTATGGCATGCTCGCCTTGGACATATAAACCATTATGTTATTTCCTTTTTAAATAAAAAAGGACAGCTTCATCTTACTTCTTTATTACCATCTCCTACATTATGTGATACATGCCAACTTGGAAAAAATCATCGTTTGCCTTATTCTCGTAATGAATGTCGATCGTCTAATGTTTTAGATCTTATTCATTGTGATATATGGGGTCATTCACCCGTAAAATCAAATTTGGGTTTTGCTTACTATGTTTTATTTATTGATGATTATTCTCGTTTCACTTGGCTTTATCCATCAAAATTCAAATTTGACTTTTATGATACTTTTATGCAACTTTAAAAATTTGTGGAAAATCAACATTTTGCTCATATAAAAATATTTCAAAGTGACGGTGGTGCAGAATTTACTAGCAATTGCTTTAAAACTCATCTTCATACTTTTGGCATTCATCATCAACTTTCTTGTCCATATACTCCCGCCTAAAACGGTCGTGCAGAAAGAAAACACCGTCATGTGACGAACCGGTTTGGCCCTGCTTTTCCACTCTCACACTTCCCCTCGCTTTGGGTTGACGCCTTTAGCACTGCGGCCTACATCATCAACCGTTTGCCAACACCACTTCTTGGAGGAAGGTCTCCCTTTGAGCTTCTATATGGTTCTTCTCCGAATTATGAAAATTTTCATCCATTTGGTTGTCGTGTTTATCCTTGTTTACGTGATTATATGTCTAACAAATTTTCCCCCCGTAGTATTTCTTGCATTTTTATGGGTTACAGCTCCTTTTATAAAGGGTTCCGTTGTCTTGAGCCCACCACCTCTAGGATCTATTTCACCCGACATGCTCAATTTGATGAGACTCACTTTCCCTTCCTCAATACCTCCCAAGCTCAATCCATATCGTCCCTTCACTTTTCAAATTTTCTGGAACCAAGTCTTCTCCCTACAAACACGCTTCCATCTTTATCTGCGCCCTATCCTCAGCACATTATACAATCCAAATCTAACTCATGTGGTTTTTGTACTGATCCAGTGGATGAGTCTTTGCACGCCAATAATTCTCTTACAGGTCCACCCTTAGATCCTAGCTCCGCTTCTCTTGAGCTCCCCACGAGCTGCCTATTCTTGCTCCTACTACGGCTACTTTGATGGCCTCTCATCCCATGATTACACGAGCCAAAGCTGGTATTTTCAAATCTTGCTCTCTTGGGCTCCTCTAGTCTTCTCTCTACCCTCCTTGCATCCATTGAGCCCAAAGGATTCAAATCTGCTGCTAAGAATCCTGCTTGGCTTACTGCTATGGATGAAGAAGTTCAAGCCCTGCAAAATAATCGTACTTAGATTTTGGTCCCTCGACCTGCCAACACCAACATTGTGGGCTCTAAATGGATGTTTCGAACCAAATACTTGCTTGATGGATCCATTGAGCGCCTTAAAGCCTGCCTTGTTGCCAAAGGCTATACACAGGTACCTAGTCTAGACTACACTGATACTTTTAGCCTGGTTATCAAGGCTACTACTGTTCGTGTTGTACTCTCTCTTGATGTGACAAACAAATGGCCTCTCCACTAACTTGATGTGAAGAATACGTTTCTTAATGGTCATCTTACTGAACCTATATTTATGGAACAGCCTCTCGGGTATATTGACCCTCGCTTTCCCAATAATGTTTGTCAGTTGAAGAAAGCTCTTTATGGTCTCAAACAAGCTCCTCGTGCCTGGTTTCAAAGACTTAGCTCTTTTCTTATTCAACTTGGTTTTTATTCCAGTCGTGCAGACACATCACTTTTTGTCTTTCACAAGCAGTCTGACATTTTTTATTTGCTCCTTTATGTTGATGACATCATTATTATAGGCAATAACTCTTCTCTTCTTGATAGATTTATTCGTAAGCTTCATTCTTAGTTTTCCACTAAGGATTTGGGTTCTCTTGGTTACTTTCTTGGTCTAGAAGCTATATCCACCACTGATGGTCTATTTATCAGTAAGCTCAAATATGCACGGGATATTCTCACACTAGTTCAGTTAATTGATAGCAAACCTATTCACACCCCCATGGTTGTCTCTCAACACCTGTCTTTTGATAGTCCTTTGTTTTTGGATCCCACTTTTTACCGCTCTCTAGTTGGTGCTCTCCAGTATTTAACTATCACGCGTCCCCGATATCGCTTACGCCGTAAACTATATCAGTCAATTTCTGCACTTTCCAACTGAAGACCATTTTCTTGCTGTGAAACGCATTCTTCGCTATGTTAAGGGCATACTACATTTTGGCCTCACTTTTAGTCTATCTGCTGCTCCTAGTGCTTTAGTTGCTTACTCTGATGCCGACTGGGCAGGATGTGCTGACACTCGTCGCTCTACTTCTGGTTATTCTATTTTCCTTGGCAACAACTTGGTTTCTTGGAGTGCCAAGAAGCAACCTACTGTTTCTTGTTCAAGTTGTGAGTCTTAATATCATGCCCTCGCTCTCACTACCGTTGAACTTCTTTGGCTCACGCATCTTCTTCGTGACCTTAGAATATCTCTTCCACAGCAGCCTATTCTTCTCTGTGACAACAAAAGTGCAATTTTTATGAGTTCTAACCCCATCTCTCACAAGCGAGCCAAGCATGTCGAGTTAGACTACCATTTTCTTTGAACTTGTTATTGATGGTAAACTTCGCACTCAGTATGTGCCCTCTCACTTACAGGTTGCCGATATCTTCACCAAAAGTATATCTCAGCCTCTTTTTCAATTTTTTCGATCCAAGCTTCACGTCTGCTCAAATCCGATGCTTAGCTTGCGCGGGGGGGGGAGGGGGGGGTGGTGGGTGTTTGAGGATTCTCTGCTTTAATCTAAGGCGTACCATAAATGCATTCTTTGACTCTCAATTAAATGCGCCATTTGATCAATTATTTATAGGTCCTCTCTCTTATAAATTTGTCACACAATCCACATATTCACCATGTAGAACTTTTCTAATCTCACACTTATCTTCTGACAATTATAGCTAAGCATGTCATGCAATGTAGTACCCTTAAAGGAATTAGGTATAATTAAGTTACCTCCTATAACCTAAGATGAAAATATAGATCTCAAAATTTTGCAAATTGTTTACGGGGGAAAAACAACCAAATGCAACAATGTCTAGAATCATGATACCAACTTAAATCGGTGAATATACAGGTTTAATTGTTGTATTAAATATCAGGTTGGAATTGTAATAGTAATCTTTATAATTCCTAAACTTTAACCTAAGTTGAGATATAATTTTTAAACTTTCAAATATTATAAATACCCTCTTTAAATTTTGTTAAATTGGTAACATAAGCGATATTTCATTTTTACAGTTCAACCAAGAAGGCACTAAGGAAAATCAAAATTTAAGAGATGTTAAAAAACATTGATAAATTATTAAGAGTTGTTTTCATATCAAGTCAAAGTTTACAAGATTTATTTTCAATTTTTGAGATTTGTTTGTCAATTCATTAAAATTTAGACAAATGATTTACAACATTTGAAATTTAAAAACATATACATAGATTTAGGAAGATTATTATTATTATCTTTCTTTCCATATACCATGGTATATGTAGTGCATCCAAGATTTTTACATGGTACATACAAGTAGGGGTGGGCACGGATCGGTTTGGTTCGGTTTTTCCTTAAAACCAAACCAAACCATAATTTACGGTTTGGTTTTTTTTCATCCCAAACCAAACCAATTAAGTAACGGTTTGGTTCGGATTATAAATTTTTTAAACCATTAAATAACGGTTTGGTTCGGTTTGGATTACGGTTTAAATCAAAATTCTAGCTAAGAATTTTTCTTGTTCTAGTTTTTTACATTTGTGTAGATTCTTAAATATTTATATCATTTTACAAAGTTGATATTATAAACCACGACAAAATACTTTATAACTTCATCATATTTTTTAATCTATAGTTTTCTATAAAATCAATTATCCATCAATAAAATACATTCACTAACCAATACATAGTAAGTCATAATTTATTATTTTTAATATAACCATCATGTCAATTATCTACCAATAATTTAGTTAAAATAAAAAATCATCCATCAACAAAATTCATCAATGAATAAAATGACAAGTTGACAAAATATATTAAACAATTAATACATAATGAAAGTTTATAACTGAATAAATAAATTTCATACTTTACAAAGTTAAAAGCTATTAAAAAAAAAACAATAGTTTATCATCACAAAAAAAATTGCATATCATGAGCTTAAAAAAAAATATAAAAAGAACAAGTTGATTTTAATTAATATTCACTAAATAATAAATATCAAATGAAATCATATAAATATATAGTAAAATATTATTATATTTTTCTAAAACGGTTTGGTTCGGTTTTACGGATTGGTTTGGTTTACCTTCCAAACCAAACCGTAAATTTACGGATTGGTTCGGATTTGAAAATTTTCAAACTAAATAATGAAAAAAAACCATATTTTCGATTTGGATTGGTTCGATTACGGATTGGTTTAGTTCGGCCGGTTTTTTTTTCCACCCCCACATACAAGAACCTTCTTTAAATATTATCCTTAATTTTGTGCACTCCGCCACAAAAATCACGTGGAGCCTATTAATCGAACCGTTCTATTGACGGTGAACCGGACTGCACTTTATTGAAAATTTGTCAGTGATGACGTTATTCAATAATTTGATTCGGATGCATTCGTGTCGCGACAGAACATGACAAGGAAGATAACGACACTGAAGGAAACTTGGAATGCATAGGAAGGAAGGAAGGTATGGATCGGAAGACGAGTTGAGACCAGAAAGTCAGTCTGGAAATGATGACTGATGAGGCAGGATGTGCAGAGAGAAACCCTGGGAATTATAGTTGATGGAACGACAGCTGTAGTTTGAAGTTGAGTTTCTCTTATATATAATTAATATATAGTATATATTTAAAGGATATCTTTAGATCTCCCACTCCTATTATTTTAACCACTTAAATTATTGAAAAAAAAAAAAAAAGTTTTGGTAACCTTTCATAATCTAACTCCAGTACTCCACAATTTCATAACTAATGAAAAATAATATATACACATATTTATATTATTAAAGTAAAAGGGCTGATTTTGGTTTCTTTAATGTTAATATAATTTTATTTTTTAATTTTACAAATTGATCCTAATTAAAAGTTCTTCTATGTAGCATGACGGTTATTTACAGGAGATGGTTATTCACCCATTACTATATACATGAATTGCACTTCTGAAAATTGTTCTTTTCTTATATTTCTTTGGTCATTCTTACTCCATCTTAATGAAATTGACCACAATATTGCAAAGTTTTTAAAATTTTCTAATACTGATTTTCTTGTATGATTCCCCTGTTTACGGGTGCAACATCCACTTGTGTGTGTATATTTATACCTTAAATTCCCACAATATTGCAAGTTCTAGCAATCGTTTGAATATTATATTTATCGAAAAGTATGAAGTTATATTTTTAAAATTTAGGTCTACCTGTAACTAATTAATGTTTAGAGATGTGTATTTGTAATTATGCTATCATTCTTTCTTCTTCAAAAGAGGGTTAAAAAAAAAAAAAAAAACAAAGAAACAATCGTTACAGTGTACACAAACTTATTGTAAATATATTAAAGAAAAAAAGACTACATGTATATGTAGGACCAGTATACGTTTAATTAGCTTTCATGTGGGTCGCATTTATCCGTATGTTTTATAATGCCATATGGATTTAATGTTATATGGTACTATACATCTATATAATAATTAAATTTGTGTTGCTTGTAATAAGAATCCCTTGCAATATAAAATACTGATATTTAGAGATAGAAATTTACAATGAAAAATAGGTAAAATGAGTTTATATCTCTACAAATATAATCAGTAATGATGATTTTTGTAAAAAATTTATGTTTAAAAAAAAAATTTTGTTTTTAAAGCTTAATTTTCTTGTAGTACGTGAGTGTATACTTAAGAGGGCACACATGTTACCTTCACCATGTGCATTCCGTTTTTCTTTTTCCTACAGTCTTTATTGTTAAATATGCATTATAACTTTGACTTGCAAGTTTCTTTATGAAGAATCCATGAAGTGTTGCAAAGCAATTCTAAATGACCTTATGAGTAGTTGTATGATAAATACCTTCAAGTATAAATTTGCACTCATATATGAATTAATCTTTTCAGTTCAAATATAAGACCAAAAATATAAATTCATGTTTTAGTGTTAGTTTAGAATTTATTTATATGAAAAAAATGGTAAAACTCATTGGTTAAGGGAAACTAATAGGGTTTATTCATTAAGTAAGCAATTAATATTCCATTTACTTGATATGAATAGTTATTCATTTCATCATCCTTAGTACTATTACGATGTTCACTTAAGAGAAATGACATAATGAATTGATATTACATTTAATTTCAATTTTGTTATATATCCCCTTTTGAAATGTCATATATACTTATCCTCTTTATAATAAAGATAAAAGGCATAAAGATATTTTACCTTTTACTTCAATATTACTCATTTTATTTTTTAAATCAAGTAAACATTATAATACTCATTACAACTCTATTGTATTCTTATTGAATTAGAATTTAATTTTCTTTTTTATTCCATACTATGAAGTGAACGAGTCCTAAATGTTTAAAATTAATGCGATTAGAGTTTAATGAAAACTCCAATCGTATTTTATATCCTCTAATACATTACTCAACTAGGTTGATCCTAGAGGGTATTATAAGTCATGGGATAGGTTTTAAGTATATTTTTTGGATTCTTTCCCCACTAGATAAGATATAGGTAATATAGTTACTATAATGAGAACTTATCTATTTTGGCAACACCCTTAATAGAGGGTATTGTCACTATCTTTTTTTCTATTCTTAGAATTTGTACTTTAAGAAACTTAAAGGTATATTAACCCTACAAAAATTATAACTAAAATGTGAAATCAAATGGAGCTATTTGATGTCGGACCTGGTTTTAAATTCATCTTATGGCTACTTATTAGAGGGATGTAAGGTTAAAGGAGACTTGGTTTGGTGGGCACAATACAAGATTCATTGAACCAATCATTTTGCTTTAGGCCCTTCTGAGTTAACTTGCCTAGCTAGGTAAATAAAAGACTAGTCCAAATCTGGCCTATGAAAAGTCTAACTAAAAATGTCTCATTAGGGTCCTTGAAAGGAGCTAATACATCATAGACAATCTCATTCATGATCACCAGAAAAATCCAACCCTTCTCAGTCATCAATTTGTAGAATTATCACTTGTCAAGAGCAAGTTCTACGGTTTTTTATTTTCATTATCAATTTCCATGGTGCATAAGTTCGACCCTACTTCCGTCAGCTACAAAGGCTTCGATGCCTAATATAATATTCTATCTTCCATGTATTATCCATATAATCCGTTGCAAATTCGTGGGAGAAAAATATGGCTCAGTTGACAATATAGCTGCTTTGATGATATGTAAATAAAATTATATATAAACGTGGTGATAATGTAATTCCATTAAAGCGTATGAACTTTCATTTATTCTTTTAGTATTCATTTACATTTTTGTTTAGCGTCTCAAGTATTCAAAATGAGATAAATTAATATCTCAATTACAAAAGTCCTACCGTAGAATAGGATGCTAATAATACAAGTGCCTCAATCCTCTTTCTCTTTATATTTTAGGGTCAAACTTTGACTTTTTCATTAATAATTAAAAAGAATAAAAGTGATTCCATTATGACAACCTTAAATTATTATGAAAGTCAATTAAATAACAATAATATAGTAAAAAAAAATCAAACAAAAATATAGGCGTGGGTCCTGAATTTGATCTGGATATGATTTTTGCAAACCATGCAAGACTTTTGGGAGTTTTATATAGCAAATTAAATTGATGATGATAATTGAAAATCGTAAAAAAAAAAAAATGAAAACAAATAAAACGACAGGTACATGTATAGAAAATAAATTTCGTAATGATCCCTTCTTGCTTCATGCTGACCATTTTTACTCCATCTTTAGCATGGTAATAGCATGGTAGATGTCACTCACCTGCCAAATTTTATGTGCTTTGTATTCTGTGTGTTTTTGCATGCTTGATTCATTCATGTTCACATGTCTCACTTGCTGTGTTTACATGTCTTTTTTTTTTTCTCACTGTTGTGACGTGCTTACCCATTTATTTGTGTGTCTTTGCGTGTCTTTGATTAGATTGGTTTCATACAGTATATATGATTTTTCTATGTTTTTTCAAAATCACATTTTTTTCCAGTAAAATCAGGTTTTTAAATAGGAAAATTAATTTTTAAAAATTATAATATAAAAATGACAATCAAATTTTACATTTAATATTAATAAAAATTAAAAGAAGAAAATGTAAATTTAATATTTTACTAAATAATATGCAAATACATTGCATTAGAATTGGGAAGAAAAAAAAAGTACACACATCTAGTTCATGTCAAAAAAACAAGGTGAATGGGATTGACTGCCTTGACCACTGTTACAAGACATAGTACGAGGCAAAAACAACTATCAAGGAGATACAATGACTTTGTTTTTAGTTAAGATAATAAGATATAACTAGATATTGTTTATTAGTTAGCCATTGTAACAAATACTCTTGTTATCAAACTGTTACAACTGTTGTAATAGTAAGAGAGCAAAGTATAAATAAAGAAGAAAAGAGAAAAGGTAAGTTGTGCCCCCTTGAATCAACACTGTGAGTAAACTTGGAGTCTGACTGAACTCGAATTCAATTTGTAGCATAGTATCTATCATTTAGTGTTATCTCATGAGAAAATGCATAAACACTTTGTTGGAAGAGTAATCATAATCGATAGAGTTTGTAAAGTGAGTAGAAAGTTGGAGGAGAGCTTACTATAAAAACCTTAGCTGAGAAGTAAAGAGTACAAGTGTCGACAAAGAGATATTTTAAATAGTAGGTATAGTGGAAAGTAAAAAGTGAGGGACTTGTGCTTACTGTAGTAGGTTTTAAAATTACAACCATCAACTAGTGCCATTAGGGGAAAGAAATGGATCAAGTGGTGGACGTGGATGTCTTAATTGATAGCTTATTTATAGGAAGTAATCTTTGAAATTTTGGTCCACATGAGAATAAAGAGACCTTAGGCGGTCATGGATAGCTTGAGCATGTCCCTTTGTTCCTATTGTGAGGTGCTGATTTGGTTCAAGCACTCCATCATCTGTTGCATATTAAATCCACTGGGTTCATGTTGTTGTGGTTATGAATATGGTTTACTCTTACCCTTACTCTTCCATCGAAAATTGTGGAAATATGTGTGTGCCAAAAAAATTGTTCAATGTAAAGGACAACTTTAAGAAGGACCCACACTTTTGATGGCCCGAGAAAATAGTTACTTAGGAATGGGGACAAGGATGAGAGGGTTAGGAGTTTTATCACTACCGAAGGCACAAGAGGGATGGATAATGGAACATGATGAGGTTAGGGATATTAGGTTATGATGGAAAGGGGTTAAATCATATGCTTTATTGTATTTGTGATTATAAAATATTTGTAATAGCCATGCTTTTATTCCCAATATCATATTATATATAAGTGATTATAGTTGCTTATTAAAATAAATAAATAACATGTATGTATTTGAGTAGTGTAGAATAATTATGTTTGCATTAGTGTAATAATACTTAATATTAATTTGCATATTGATGTTGTATATGGAATGAGTAATATTAGATATATATATTTCAAATGGAGTGTAGCAGATTTTTTTAGGAAAACAAAAGCTAAATAAATGCTTTTATTTTACTTAAATTAATAACATTAATTAATACTAATTAAAAGCTACTTTATGACTTTTGTGGGCTGCCTTGAAAGTCAAACATTGGATAAACATTAAGCCAAAATACCCAAATTTCGTCCAAAATCAGACCACCCTCAAAACAACCCCTAAACAAGCACAAAACCCATTATTTTCTCTCCCAAAGCCACCCCAACTTCAAGACCAAGATCCACATCCAAATTCTTGCAAGTTAGCCACCAAAAGATCATTCTAAAGCCTTGAAAACCAAGCCCAAAGATTTGAGGTAAGTTTGAGTTACATTTGATGCAAGTTTCATAGTGTAGAGTTTGTTAAATGTGGATTTGATATGTATATATGTATTGGTGATGTATTGATGAAGGTTTGGGCTACCAATGAAGTATAATATATGCATGTTTAGTATTTGAAGTGTGAGAATGAAGATGGAATGATGTATGAGTGGTGTAGTAAGGGTTAAGTGAAGTTGAGTTTGTTGAAAGTTGTATTGATTGGAAGGTAGAGATTAAAGTGAAATGATGTTGTTTAATGAGTTGGAAGTGTATAATAGATGATGTGGAGATCATATATCAAGTTATGGAGAGCTAAGAAAGTGTTTTGGTTGAAGTTAAAAGTGTTAAAGTTGTAAAAATTTTGTGTTCAAAACAGGGGAAGGCGGAAAATTTCATACAGCCCCATATGGAAGGGTGTTTCACTCTCTGATCTTGAAAATGCACTTTCCCTGAGTTGAAACGGCCCTATATGAGAGGGTGTATGAATTGAAACAGCCTCATATGGAAGGGTGTATCACTCTCGGATGGAAAAGTGCAATTTCCCTGAGTTGAAACGGCCCAATATGAGAGGGTGTATGAATTGAAACAGCCTCATATGGAAGGGTGTATCACTCTCGGATGGAAAAGTGCAATTTCCCTGAGTTGAAACGGCCCAATATGAGAGGGTGTATGAATTGAAACAGCCTCATATGGAAGGGTGTATCACTCTCGGATGGAAAAGTGCAATTTCACTGGGTTGATACGGCCTTCCAAACGGCCCATATGGGAGGGTGTTTCAATTTCTGATCTCTTCCCTGCTGCGATATTGTTTTGTAATTTGATCATAACTTTTTCATTCGACCTCCGATTGAGGTGATTCAAATTGCGTTGGAAAGCTTAAAAGAGATTACAACTTTTGTGTTTTAAGTTTCACAAATTTTAAGAGTAACAATGCTTAAATTTTAGTTCTTTTCAACTGATACACTTTTCAAACAAAGTTTAAAACTTATTATTGGTTGTTAAAAGTTCTCCCAAGCTTGATAAATGATCATTTAAATATTTGTTGAGTATTGTATGATAATATATGATATCTGAATGTTATGTGATGATGTTGTAATGATTTATTTGAATTTCTTTGGATGATTGTACTTGAGATTTGATGAATATATATATTATATATACTAGAACTAAGTGTGAGTTTGTAATGTCTTCTTTTTACAGTGAGTGATTCCCTTTCGGTTATTTCCCATTGAATCTCGAGCTAGTACAGGTACGCAGTAACGTGTTTGTTCTTTGCTTAGGATAGGCATATCTTTAATAAATTTTAATATGGAAAAACTTAAACCTTTGTTCGAATTGGATGTCTCTTACGCTATTTAAACCCGTATCTGGCCTAGATGGCAGATCGGTATCCGGTTCGGGGAGTAGCACCTTGCTCAGATTGGGGGCACGGTAGATTAGGCGCTTAGGCCACCCCTGTCTTTTGATAAGACTTTCCTAAGTGGTACGGCGGGTAACTGATGGGGAAAATAGTATCGGAGTAACATTTGCTTAAGCTTAGAATGAAATAATATGATTTAGTTCAAAGGTTTATGGGAACAGTTGGACTAAGTGATGTTATGGACTAAGATAAGTGAAGTTGTGTAACGGCTGTTAACCCTAGATGAAGTTATTTTCTCTTTTATGGATATCATCTAGGAGATATAAGTGTCCGAACTACTTATATCAACCCCCTGAGCGTCGTGATCGTTACTCAGGACCCCAAATATCCTTATTGTTCGGAGTTTGAACACTCCAGTGATGTTTGACTAATTAAAGATTATCTAATCAATGAATGATTGTCACATTGCATTATAGTTTAAGATCGTGTGAGCCATTACGCATTTGTTTTTGTTACTGTGTACTGGGCCTCTGGCTCACATTTTATCCTTTTCAGGTATGGATGACGAATTCTATACAAGTATGGGATATGGATCGGATTTTGAGGAGTTCTTAGATGATTGGAAGGAGTAGAGACGACCTTGACGTTGATGGAACCCTTATGTAATAGAATAGCTATATGTATATATATGCTTTGAAAACTTATGTATTAGTTAATAGGATTTTTGTTATCTTTTGATATATTTTGTAAATGGCTTGTTTACGAGCCTTGTTTGTAATGTATGTATGTATGTATGTATGTATGTAGTATGTATGGTTGTATTATGTACTATTAGTAATAAAATTTATTCTTATAAGACATTTAGGCAAATAACTATACAAATTGATCCTGGATTACAACCTTACATATAATACTGCAGATTATATGTGGTTGGGGAACTGGGTTTGCCTATTTTAAATACAAGGGTAAATCCGGGGCCTTACAGTTGGTATCAGAGTAATTTGAATAGTTGTTTGCTTAAGATGTTATGGTTTAGACATGACTTGACCCTGGACACAAATAGTTAGACTAGAAAAGAGTTAAGTTTTGTTTAAATGTTTATGTTTGCTTGATTTGTTTATTGCTTGTTCTTTATTTGCTTGTTTATTTATTTTGTCCATATTGCTGTTTGCTTGCTTAATTGTTTGTTATTGCTTGTGAATGAGAATGTGAATGTAAATGTAATGATGATTTAATTTTTATAAATGTGTGTTATAAATGTGTTGTATGTATATTCAAGATGGATAGGTTGAATGGATCTTCTCGTCAGCAATCAGATAGAGAGAATATGCCTCCACCGCCTCAATCATCTTTTATAGCAGCTCCTACTTCTTCTCCTATTGCTAGTACTGAAGCTAATCCATCACCAGCATCAGCCTCAGCTTCACAAGTTCCTCCACTGAATCAGTTTCCCCCGCCTCCTCCAATCCCGACCTTTCCACCGGTGTCTCAAGAGACTATGGACAACCCGGCATCAATGTATGGCATATTTAGGATATGATGGCTATGATGCAACAATGTCAAGTGATGATGTATCAACAACAGCAACAATTCATGCAACAAAGCAATCAGCAAGGAATGAGACAAAATGAAAACTTACCAGCTAATGATCAAGCTACTCAGATGAAGTTACATGATTTCAGCAAATTGGTTCCCAATTTTGATGGAACAAGTACCGACCCGACTATAGCCGAAAGTTGGATCGAAGAGTTAGAGAAGACTTTTTCTGCCTGTGATACTCCCGAAGAGAAGAAAGTGGATTTGGCTGTATTTATGATGAAAAAGGAAGCCTACAATTGGTGGAGATTAGCTAGCGGGAATTTGCAAGTGCCTATCTCTTGGACGACTTTCAAGGATACTTTCTTTGCTAAGTATTTTTCGAATTCAGTAAGAGAAAGAATGATAGCCGATTGGTTGAACCTTAGGCAAGGAAGTAAATCAGTTGATGAATATTATGCTGAGTTTTGTCGACTACTACGCTTTGCAGGAGGAGATTATAGAGACGAAAGAATGAAGATTCAAAAGTTTCAAAATGGGCTGAATGAGGAGATACAAGGGGAGGTTCGAAAGTTTGAATTGATTACTCTAGCCAATACTGTTGCCAAGGCTTTGTTAGTAGAACAGATTCAAAATGACAGTCAAGTCAGGAGAGCCAAAAGAGCTGCATTTCTAGGAAAAAGGCCTTCACCGACTTCTTCTTATAGTAGTTATCAAGGCATGGGCAGAGGATCAAACTACCAAGGAAAAGGAAAGAAACCATATTTGGGAAAGAAGACATTCAAAGCTCCTACTCCTATATTTGAGAAAAAGTGCTTTCGGTGCTATGGACCCCATGATATATCTGAATGTAAGTGGACACCTGGTGCATGTTTCACATGTGGACAAGTGGGACATATATCTTCTGAGTGCAAGAATCCGAAGTTGCCACCAATATTTTGTGCCTATTGCAAGCAAAGGGGTCATCACATTTCTAATTGTAAGGACCGCCCCAACAAACAAGGTGGAATTAATTTAGAGAAGGGAAAGGTGAATGCTCGAGTCTTTGCCTTGCAAAAAGTTGAAGATACTCCCTCTGTAGACACTTTGGCAGGTACTTTGAATGTTTCCAATAGAAATGCATATGTATTGATTGATACGGGAGCAACACATGCATGCATATCTGAGAATTTCATGAATGAATGTAAGCTTGTTCCTAAGATCTTGAATGATCGCGTGATGTGTATAAATACTCCTTTGATGGTTGAGACTAGACAACCATGTATATGTAGAAATGTGAATGTTTTAATTTCCAGTGTGAGCATGCCTGTAGACATGATTGTGCTACCTTTATCTGATTTTGATGTGATTTTGGGAATGAATTGGCTGAATCGATATAAGGTCACAATTGATTGTAGCAAGGCGGAATTAAGTTTTTCTTTGAAAGAGGGAAGGTTTACTTATGTGTTGGAAAGACAAAGGCCTAGGAGTATAAGTTCCATGGAATTGTGGGAAGGATCAGTGGTAGCTACAATGAGTAATGAGGAAGGAGATATCAAGTTAATGCCAGTAGTGAATGAGTTCAATGATGTATTTCCCGAGAAGTTACCCGGTTTGCCTCCGGATAGGGAGATTGAGTTCAGAATTGAAGTTCTACCTGGAACAGTTCCTATCTCCAAAGCTCCATATAGAATGGCACCTACTGAGTTAAGGAATTGAAGTTACAGTTGCAAGAATTACAAGATATCGGTTTTATTAGACCAAGTATATCTCCGTGGGGCGCACCTGTGTTATTTGTGAAGAAAAAGGATGGGAGTTTGCGAATGTGTATTGATTATAGAGAGTTGAATCAAGTCACAATCAAGAATAAATATCCTTTGCCAAGGATTGATGATTTATTTGATCAATTGAAAGGAGCTACAGTATTTTCAAAAATTGACTTGAGATCAGGATACCATCAGTTGAGAATCAAGCCTGAAGACATATCAAAGACGGCATTTCGTACAAGATATGGTCATTTCGAATTCCTTGTTATGCCATTTGGGTTGACGAACGCTCCAGCAGCATTCATGGACTTAATGAACCGGATATTCAAGGATTATTTGGATTCATTTGTAATTGTGTTCATTGATGACATTCTGATCTATTCACGGAATCATGAGGAACATAAAGAACATCTTAAGCTTGTCTTGCAAAGACTTCGAGGAAAGAAACTTTATGCCAAATTCAATAAATGTAGTTTCTGGCTTGAGGAAATATCTTTTCTAGGGCATATCATATCTAGAGAAGGTGTAACGGTAGATCCTGAAAAGATTGAAGCTGTGTTGAAGTGGCCAAGGCCAACTAATGTGTCTGAGATAAGAAGTTTTCTAGGTTTAGCAGGATACTATCGAAGATTTGTAGAGGGATTCTCAAAGATAGCATCTCCTTTAACCAAATTGACTCGAAAGCATGCTAAATTTGATTGGAATGACAGTTGTGAACAGAGTTTTCAAGAACTTAAAGAGAGATTGGTATCTGCTCCAATCCTAGCCCTACCTGTTAGTGGGAAAGAGTTTGTGGTGTTTAGTGATGCATCTATTCAAGGGTTAGGTTGTGTACTCATGCAAGATGGGAAAGTTATAGCATATGCCTCAAGACAATTGAAACCACATGAAGAGAACTACCCCGTTCACGATTTGGAATTAGCAGCAGTGATACTAGCATTGAAATTGTGGCGGCATTATCTTTTTGGAGAAAAATGTAAGATATACACCGACCACAAAAGCCTTAAGTACATATTCACTCAGAAGGAACTTAATATGAGACAGAGGAGATGGCTTGAGTTAATAAAGGACTATGATGTAGAGATCTTGTATCATCCGGGTAAAGCGAATGTGGTAGCAGACGCGCTCAGTAGGAAGAAGCAAATTGATATTGCAACCTTGGTTATAAGTCAGAAGGAAATTCGTGAAGAGTTGAGAAAGATGGAAATTGAAGTGACAGTGGAAAATGTTGATTTGATGCTTGCTCAATTATCTTTGCAACCTACAATCTTGGAAAGAATTAAACAAAGTCAGAAAGAGGATCCAGAAAGTGAGAAGTTGACATTAGCTATAAAAGGAGGAAAGAGAAAAGAGTTGAGATTAGATGAAGAGGATGTAATAAGACATGGAAATAGGATCTTTGTGCCAAGGATACATGGTTTGAGAGAAGATATTCTGAAAGAAGCACATTCCTCATTATATTCTGTTCATCCCGGGAGTAAAAATGTACAAGGACTTGAAGAAGTGTTATTGGTGGGAAGGAATGAAGAGAAATGTAGCTGATTATGTTTCAAAGTGTCTGACCTGTCAGCAAGTTAAGATAGAGCATCAAAGGCCGGAGGAGAACTGCAACCCTTACCTATTCCGAGTGGAAATGGGAAGATATCACTATGGATTTTGTATCGGCTCTACCAAGAACCATTGCAAAGCATGAGGTCATATGGGTAATTGTGGACAGATTAACGAAGTCGGCTCATTTCATACCTTTACGAGTCGGGGATTCCTTAGAGAAAATGGCACATGTGTATATCAAGGAAATCGTAAGGCTTCACGGTATACCAAGAACAATCACTTCTGATCGAGATACGAGATTTGTTAGTAGATTTTGGAAGAGCTTACACATAGCACTTGGTACCCAGCTTCAGTTCAGTACTGCTTTTCATCCTCAAACAGATGGGCAATCTGAGAGAACGATCCAGATATTAGAAGACATGCTAAGAGCTTGTGTATTAGATTTTGGAGGGCGATGGGACGATCACTTGCCATTGATTGAATTCGCCTATAACAACGGTTATCAGTCTTCTATTCAGATGGCACCATATGAAGCTCTGTATGGAAGGAAATGCCGATCACCTTTACATTGGGACGATGTAGGAGAAAGAGCACTAATTGGTCCGGAATTGGTTCAACAAGCTATTGACAAGATTCAAGTGGTTAAGCAAAGAATGAAAGTTGCACAAGATAGATACAAAAGTTATACGGATAAGAGACGAAGACCTCTCGAGTTTGAAGTGGGTGAGCACGTATTTCTCCGGATATCACCAACAAAAGGAGTGTTTCGGTTTGGAGTCAAAGGAAAGTTGAACCCGAGATATATCGGTCCTTATGAAGTGTTGGAAAGGATTGGTCCTCTAGCTTACAGATTAGCACTACCACCGCATTTATCCGAAGTACATGATGTATTCCATGTTTCTCAATTGCGAAAATGTGTCTCGAATCCGAATGCAATTATCAGTGTTAATCAGCCACAAGTCTTGCCAAATTTAACAACAAGTGAGAAGCCTATTAAAATCTTGGGTAGAGTTGATAAAGTGTTAAGAAGAAAGGTGATTCCAATGGTGAAAGTGCAATGGAGTGGACAAGAAGATAGAGAAGCTACTTGGGAAGTGGAGAGTGAGATGAGAATATTGTATCCCGAGCTATTTGAGTAGTAAGGTAAGCTAAGTTTCGAGGACGAAACTTCTTGAAGGAGGGAAGGATGTAATAGCCATGCTTTTATTCCCAATATCATATTATATATAAGTGATTATAGTTGCTTATTAAAATAAATAAATAACATGTATTATTTGAGTAGTGTAGAATAATTATGTTTGCATTAGTATAATAAATACTTAATATTAATTTACATATTGATGTTGTATATGGAATGAGTAATATTAGATATATATATTTCAAATGGAGTGTAGCAGATTTTTTTAGGAAACAAAAGCTAAATAAATGCTTTTATTTTACTTAAATTAATAACATTAATTAATACTAATTAAAAGCTACTTTATGACTTTTGTGGGCTGCCTTGAAAGTCAAACATTGGATAAACATTAAGCCAAAATACCCAAATTTCGTCCAAAATCAGACCACCCTCAAAACAACCCCTCAAACAAGCACAAAACCCATTATTTTCTCTCCCAAAGCCACCCCAACTTCAAGACCAAGATCCACATCCAAATTCTTGCAAGTTAGCCACCAAAAGATCATTCTAAAGCCTTGAAAACCAAGCCCAAAGATTTGAGGTAAGTTTGAGTTACATTTGATGCAAGTTTCATAGTGTAGAGTTTGTTAAATGTGGATTTGATATGTATATATGTATTGGTGATGTATTGATGAAGGTTTGGGCTACCAATGAAGTATAATATATGCATGTTTAGTATTTGAAGTGTGAGAATGAAGATGGAATGATGTATGAGTGGTGTAGTAAGGGTTAAGTGAAGTTGAGTTTGTTGAAAGTTGTATTGATTGGAAGGTAGAGATTAAAGTGAAATGATGTTGTTTAATGAGTTGGAATGTATAATAGATGATGTGGAGATCATATATCAAGTTATGGAGAGCTAAGAAAGTGTTTTGGTTGAAGTTAAAAGTGTTAAAGTTGTAAAAATTTTGTGTTCAAAACAGGGGAAGGCGGAAAATTTCATACAGCCCCATATGGAAGGGTGTTTCACTCTCTGATCTTGAAAATGCACTTTCCCTGAGTTGAAACGGCCCTATATGAGAGGGTGTATGAATTGAAACAGCCTCATATGGAAGGGTGTATCACTCTCGGATGGAAAAGTGCAATTTCCCTGAGTTGAAACGGCCCAATATGAGAGGGTGTATGAATTGAAACAGCCTCATATGGAAGGGTGTATCACTCTCGGATGGAAAAGTGCAATTTCCCTGAGTTGAAACGGCCCAATATGAGAGGGTGTATGAATTGAAACAGCCTCATATGGAAGGGTGTATCACTCTCGGATGGAAAAGTGCAATTTCACTGGGTTGATACGGCCTTCCAAACGGCCCATATGGGAGGGTGTTTCAATTTCTGATCTCTTCCCTGCTGCGATATTGTTTTGTAATTTGATCATAACTTTTTCATTCGACCTCCGATTGAGGTGATTCAAATTGCGTTGGAAAGCTTAAAAGAGATTACAACTTTTGTGTTTTAAGTTTTCACAAATTTTAAGAGTAACAATGCTTAAATTTTAGTTCTTTTCAACTGATACACTTTTCAAACAAAGTTTAAAACTTATTATTGGTTGTTAAAAGTTCTCCCAAGCTTGATAAATGATCATTTAAATATTTGTTGAGTATTGTATGATAATATATGATATCTGAATGTTATGTGATGATGTTGTAATGATTTATTTGAATTTCTTTGGATGATTGTACTTGAGATTTGATGAATATATATATATATATACTAGAACTAAGTGTGAGTTTGTAATGTCTTCTTTTTACAGTGAGTGATTCCCTTTCGGTTATTTCCATTGAATCTCGAGCTAGTACAGGTACGCAGTAACGTGTTTGTTCTTTGCTTAGGATAGGCATATCTTTAATAAATTTTAATATGGAAAAACTTAAACCTTTGTTCGAATTGGATGTCTCTTACGCTATTTAAACCCGTATCTGGCCTAGATGGCAGATCGGTATCCGGTTCGGGGAGTAGCACCTTGCTCAGATTGGGGGCACGGTAGATTAGGCGCTTAGGCCACCCCTGTCTTTTGATAAGACTTTCCTAAGTGGTACGGCGGGTAACTGATGGGGAAAATAGTATCGGAGTAACATTTGCTTAAGCTTAGAATGAAATAATATGATTTAGTTCAAAGGTTTATGGGAACAGTTGGACTAAGTGATGTTATGGACTAAGATAAGTGAAGTTGTGTAACGGCTGTTAACCCTAGATGAAGTTATTTTCTCTTTTATGGATATATCATCTAGGAGATATAAGTGTCCGAACTACTTATATCAACCCCCTGAGCGTCGTGATCGTTACTCAGGACCCCAAATATCCTTATTGTTCGGAGTTTGAACACTCCAGTGATGTTTGACTAATTAAAGATTATCTAATCAATGAATGATTGTCACATTGCATTATAGTTTAAGATCGTGTGAGCCATTACGCATTTGTTTTTGTTACTGTGTACTGGGCCTCTGGCTCACATTTTATCCTTTTCAGGTATGGATGACGAATTCTATACAAGTATGGGATATGGATCGGATTTTGAGGAGTTCTTAGATGATTGGAAGGAGTAGAGACGACCTTGACGTTGATGGAACCCTTATGTAATAGAATAGCTATATGTATATATATGCTTTGAAAACTTATGTATTAGTTAATAGGATTTTTGTTATCTTTTGATATATTTTGTAAATGGCTTGTTTACGAGCCTTGTTTGTAATGTATGTATGTATGTATGTATGTATGTATGTATGTATGTATGGTTGTATTATGTACTATTAGTAATAAAATTTATTCTTATAAGACATTTAGGCAAATAACTATACAAATTGATCCTGGATTACAACCTTACATATAATACTGCAGATTATATGTGGTTGGGGAACTGGGTTTGCCTATTTTAAATACAAGGGTAAATCCGGGGCCTTACATATTTGGATAATGAAAATGAAATGTTGTTGATGTTAATGCATTATATGATTTATGAAAGTAAAATTTAGTGAATTGTTATTTACAATTAACTAGTACAATATTACAAAAAGCAGTTAAAAAGATTTAATAATTTCATTTATTAAATTATTACTTAGAAATTATCAATGTTTAGTAATATACAATATTTAACCATTCTCAAACCTCATTAGTTTAAAAAATATTCAGTATTTAAAACAATTTTTAAAAAATTACATAATTCATCATAAATTGTAAGAGTACTCATCAAATTATAGTTAGTAAATAAACCATGCATTAAAAACTAATTTAATTATCTTTTTTTTCATGGTTAGAATGTCAAAAAACCCAATTCAATATATATATATATATATATTTAAATATAATACCCCTCAAATATAGATGGTGGAACTCTAATCATAGAGACGTCTTTTAGTATAATGGCTTAGAATTCATTAGAACTCCAAAGTTAAGCATGCTTAGACATAGCAATTCTAATATGGGTGACTTCTTGGGAAGCATTGGCACAATAGGACAAAATCGTGCAGTGTATGGTTCAAAACAGAAAATACCTCGGGTGAGTTTCATGGTTACAGTGGTTCAAAGCAGTTCATCAGTCAGAGTGGAGGAGTGTTATCTCTAGTTGGTGTGGTTTTGGATCTATGTAACAAAAACTAACAAGGACGTCAGTTCTATAAATTGACGTCTATGTAATACCTTTTAATATATATATAGTGGAACTTTAATCACAGAAATGTCTTTTGGTGTAATGGCTTAAATTTGTTCGACTCCAAGTAAACGTAATTTAAGCAAAGTAATCCTAGTATAGGTGACTTCCTGAAAAGTGCTGGCACAAAGGACAAAACCTTTTCGGCATGTTGTCAAAGTGGACAATATCTTAGTGGGTGCAGATTCGAGACATTACAAAAAAGGCAACATGCTAGCATGCATGCTTGTGGTTCGGCATCTCACAAATTTTATCGTGCCTAGCGAGTTTGTTCCATGTGTGTTGTATGTTAGCCCTTATGTGCTCGTATCTTTCCTTTTTTTTTTTTTTTTATTGTCCTTTGTGTCCTTGTGTGTGATTGCAAATTCTTCCTTATGAGCCCAGCCCATTTAACATGCCTAATCTCGACTTCAATTTATACCCAGCTATCCTTAACTGAAGCAATAATCATTTCTCAACTATAAAACCATATAAAAACATTCTCTTGATAATAAATAGAAAAAAAATAGAAAGTATATTATTATTATTATTATATGAAAAAGAGTTTCAATAATGGTTAATAAAAATATAAATACTTCTATTAACTGGACAACATAGCAATATTCACTGAAAAGTAATACTTTTCTTCACAATAATTGCTTTATTTTTGTAACTAGGTATGGAAAAAATATCTAGCTAATTTAATATCTGTATTTTCACATTAATTAATTTAGCATTAGAAAGAACTTTTTGTGGATGCTAACAATACATTCATTATGTTCTTTAAGTACTGAAATGAAATAAATTTAAAATAATTCAGATACTAAATTGATTAATTTTAAAATTAATATACTAAATCAATTGATTTTAAAATTTAAATATTAAATTATATATTTTATTAAAAATCAAATATCATCGGAAACATCATCCTTACCTGTAACGTCGGCGAGTCCAGGCCAGGAGGCTGGGTTTTGATCTATAAATTGTTAGACCCGATACAGAAGAGACTGCGTTCAAATCTTTAAGGTGTCCACATACGAACAGCGACAGGAGGCAAGCGTGTTTGTCCTTTTACGAAATCTCGTCCGGCATCCAGACGTAATATAATACTGCGTGTCCGAGTGATGAGACATGAGAGGCAAATATTTAATAGTTAGTTTAGCTCAGTTATGTGCGGAGAGGCAGGCATCAATAATAGAATAGGTTTTGCTATTCTATTTCTCTACGTGATAATTGATATACACAGTTACAGGTACAGCTACAGCTACAGGTACAGCGCATCAATGTCGACGGAACGTTGCTTGTCTACTCACCCGTAACCTATGACGCTGTACCTAACATTGTGGAGCTGTCTGTGATCGAGTCAAACGAGAAGAAGTTTTAAATACTTAAGTCGGATTATTTTAAAGAATTTTTTTTCCCCACCTATTAAAAGTTTATCTGGCTCGAATTTAATCAATCTAAACTTCTTTTTTATTAATGATGAAATATAAGTTTAAATTGACTTGTTTAAACTTTATTTTAAATTCGAAACTGGATCATTTACAAATCAAGATTAAACAAAACCATATTTATAGTGAACTGATGAGCTAGAGTCGCTTATGCAGTTTCGCTTGTGTTAAATGCAAAAAATATAACAAGACATAAATACCTAAGTAAATGGTGAATAAAGATTTATATGTATATATTTTTAGTTTTTTGCATGAAATATAAAATTGTAAGTCCATTCATGAGCCTAAACGAGTCTGCTTATGAACTTAGACAAGCTGGAATACGAATCTACATAAGAATTTGAGTTTGACTTATTTAAATAAATCAATATTATTTTGAGTTTGAGTTCTACTTATTTACTAATTGAATAAAGCTCGTACTAATAGAGATTGAGCTTGAGTAAAATCGAGTTTTAACCGAGTCAACTTTTAAGTATCACATGAGTAATTCGACTAACTAGTCAAGTAAAGATGAGATAAAAATTTGTTGTTCTGAGTGTCCTATACCCATTCTGTTTCCTCGTATAAACATCTTACACAAATCATGAAATGCATCTTTTATTTTTAGATTTTTTATTTTTTTAATTAATTAACATGTGTCAAATATTTATTCGTTGAGAAACAATAAAAACAGAAAGGTTGTAACACCAAACTCCTTTTCGTAACGACCGGAACCTTTTCTAGGTTACCTTAATCACGAGTCTGAATGTCTTTGCTTGAACAACAACCTCCTACCGTTCCCATATGTGCATCATCATCTATAGATCTATGGGAAATATAAGTCTGGACACTTTAACTGATGATCTAACCTGTCTTCACTGACATCACCACTCCATCTTAATTGCTAATTGGATGACATCATCAAGATTCTCATATGGTTATAATATTGTTTTGAAGGTGTATTTTTTTATCTGTATTTGTATTGAAAATAATAGTATAAATATATTCAATTTATATCTATATTTTATTTGTATTTGATTTTTTTATATATATTGAATTAATTGGATATATAATATTTATTTATTTATAGTAAATATCTAAATAAAATTAAAAAAAGTGTCTGTACCTATCAAAAAATTAAAACAAACAGACCTCAAATCATTCTTAATTTCAAACTTTAAGCCCATAATGACATTAGCAATGGTTGTTTCTCAGGTTCATTCAACTCACGCCTAACCATTAGCATGGGTATATTTGGATGCATTGCTGGATGTGAGTTTATGTATCTATAACATTTGTATTTATATTTTATCTATATATGATTTATATCTAGTATATTTTGATGTGTTAATAAATAAAAATATTTATATTTTATTTATATCTTTTTTTTTTAACAAATAATATATTTAAAAATATCTATTTACTACCTGCACGCACATGAAACAAAGTGACCCTAATCATCTAATGGAATGTCCCGCCCAAAACACATTGCAAGGTTTTCAATTTAAATAAATAAAATAAAAGGGGAAAAAGAAATTTCTTAGCATTGTAGCGAGACACGAGTCAATCTGGTATTGCCTACTCCACCTTGGTGCTCTTTATCATACTCGTAGCACATTTACCTTTTCTAGCTTGGTACTGCTAGTCCTAACCTAGCTAGTTTGTCACTTGGCGAGCTACTATCACCACCTCAACTGCAAATTCTACACCAAAACTGTCGTCTTCTTTCATCAACTTATCAACCTCGTGATATACTCGAATTCCCAACTCCAATAGCATCTCCAAAGTGAATAGTGGCTATAGTCCTCACACCATTTCAGTGAGAGTTTAGAATGGTTGATCAACATTCAAAGTGGACTTCATTATCGATTCCCCTTTCGGCTACTTTCATCCTCTCAGTGACCTTTGCTATTGGTTGGATGCTGGGTTTCATACCATCCAAACCATAGGCTTATCGTCCGGATGACTATTCTGGACGTTTAGATGGAAATGTTAGATAAAACTTGAATCTAGCAATTAAATGGCCCTTGTTTTACCATCGGCCAACCTCATGGTAAATCAAGTCTAGGATTGTGATCAAAAGGAAATATTAGGTTTTTATTCCTAAAACTCATGTTTCGCCTTTTATTGCATAAAGACTTAACGTTTATGTACGGGTTATAAGGAGAGATGAACTCCTGCAAGACCTTTAGGGGGTGATATGCCTATTGTATTTGCGTTAGCAGCTAAATTGCCTATTTGATGTTTATAACATGCACTATATATAAGCGGAAAATTAGAAAGCATAATTTGTGCTTTAAGTAGAAGACCTTTTTAACTCTGCCAAATATGTTGACAAAGTTGCAAACTATTGCAATTAAAGCACCCCTCTCACTTTGAATCGATGTTTTAGGGTTAGAAGTGAGAGTAAGAAAATATGAGCTTTAGTGAATTCTTAATTTTATTTTTATTTTCACTTATAGGTATTATATGTCACATCAATGGTGCATATTTGCTAATAATATAGGACAAATAGGGCTGCAAACAAGCATAACTGCTCATAATAAGTTATTTAAACTAGATTCGTTTCAAGTTTAGTTTTACTCAAATTCGATTAGTAAATAAGTCAAACTTGAATTTAAAGTAAATGTCTTTATCTGTATAAGTCAAGCTCGAACTCTATTTTAGGCTTACAATGAAGTTCATTTAGAATCATACTCACGAGTTTTATACATATTTATAATTATTAAAATATAAAAATTTATATATGATACATATTAACTATTCTTATCAATATTTTTAGGTTAAAAAAAATCAAGAAATGATTTTTAAGTAGAATTGTTCACTCTTAATTATTATGCTCTATTCATATATTTATATATGTATTTATTTTGTATATTTATACACATAAGTCAAAGTACTCATGACCTAGTCGAACTCAACTCAATTTTAAGTTAATCTAAACCTAGTTCATACTCATCATAAAACTCATTTATCTAAACGAGTTGACCTCTAATCTATATTTCAAACTTAATAAAAACTTCGGTCCAGCTCATCTTGAACTTGACAATTTTTGAAATAAGCTAAGTTTGAACCTTCAAAAATTTGGTTAGCTTAGCTCTTTACTCCTCCAAATATATATAATATTTAATTCTCAACATTTTTTTTTTTTTTTCCTATCAAATCTTACCTTTTGCTTTTGTTTGAATCTTGAAAGTTTTCTTTTTCATCGTGGATTTTTTCATCAACGATTTTAATTCACAATAAGTTGAAAATAATTAATTTAATAAAATAATTCTATCAAATAAAATAAACTTTTTATAATTTAATATCTAGAAAATAACAAAACACTGGTCATCCTTTAGAATTGACAAAGAGAACTACATAACTACTGATGAGTTATAATGTGACCCACCCAATTCTTCCAAAAAAATAATAATAATAAAGGAAAAAAATCAATATAATTTATAATTAAATCGTAATTGGGTATATAATTTGACTATAAGTCAATGTCATTATTATTATTTTTTTTTCACTTTTTCATTTTGGGCTTTTGTGGTGGTGAGTCTTACCACCTACCATTAGTGGCTAGAGGGAGTTGCATAGTTTGACATGTATCTCCATGGTGGTAGGTTCTTGATTCTTTACCCTAAGTTGGCTGGCCATGTGTTAGCTAGCTACCAATCAAAAGGATTCTGTACGTTAAAATACATTTTTCAAGTTTTTGTAATTTTTTTATAATTTTGTTTATGTAAATGTATTTAATAATATTATTTTATTAAATAAATTATCGTAAATACATAAGAATGATTAACCATCAATAATTTAACGAAAGGATTAAACTATAAATGTTTTTAAAATGTCGAAAATCCAAATAACGACCTAGAATAAAAAATTAAGGATTATAATAGACAGAAAAATAAACAAACATTGAGAACTAGATACACGGTGATGTTGTTTTACTTTTTCGAAATGTCTATGGACTAAATTTGCTAAATTTGATAGGTTTATCATGATCCCATTATATATAAATGAAAATTCAAAATTTCGCTGCATAGCCAATCCATTCTCTTTCTTTCTATTACTAGGGTTGCAACTTGCATGATATATATTATAATAATTAAAATCGATGAGTCATTGAATAGTGTGTATATATGGAATCCTTTTACGTCAACATTCTGCTACGAGCTTAGATTTTTATTTGTATTTTATCTGTATTTGATTTATATTTATAACTTATATATATCGTATTTGTATTATTTTTATACCATATCTGTTTATCTATTTATGAGTAAAATTATTAGTTTTTTAATAGTATCTATTTATTGATAAATATCTATTTTAAAATAATAAAAATATAATTTTAAAATTATCACAAAATATTGAAACAATCAAACCCTAAATTGAAACTACATTTATATTAGAAAAAAAAAACAGAAAAAAAAAAACTTAACTAGAAAATGTCACATTCGTACTTTCTGGGACATCTGAATTCTGATTTCCATCAATGTCTAGCGAACCGCTCTGCTGCATATTAGAGGGGCTTTAACCCTAGAATTTGATATCAGGACCCAGTCGAAGGACCACGGCATTTAACCCTCTGTGATCCTTAAGCATTAAAGCCTGGCCCATTTTTAACGACCATTTTTTTAGGGTCTGCTTGTTTTATCTGTTTATAATTATGTGGTTGACATTTTATTTTTATTATTTTTAAAGAGGTGCTTGTCAAAAGATATATACAAATAAAACTTAGATATTTTTGTTCATAAATAAAACAAATAGATTAGATACATGTAAAATATCAATAAAAATTAGAGAATCTAAACAGAACAGCTATTTCAACTTCTAATTTGTTTGGACTTAGACAATTTGAATCATCCCTTTTCTTTTATCCTCTATTTCTTAATAACTAAAGTGGAAAGGTTTTTAATAAAAACATCTTAAAATGTTTATAAATGTGAATAATTTAAAGACCAGTAGATATCTAGAACGTTAAAATGGGTGTTAAAAGGGCAAGAAATTTAACTACTGCAGAACTCTAATCTCTTAAAATTTTTGTGATTTAAAAATCTCAAAATATAAACAATTTCACTGTAGTCTGGGAATAAGAATTATTACTAAAAAAAGTTTAAAATACTAGAATTTATCATGATAACTGGTAGGAATATCTATTTTATAAATAAAAAATTAAGTTAATGAAGTAAATTAATTACAGTAAAATATAATTTAAAAGCATCGTATTGTATTGCCTTAATACCGCTCAAGATCTACATTACTAATTCAATCAAATATGCCAATGGGTATGAGGTACATATGTGTGTATATATATAATAATTATTGTTAAAAATTACTATAATAATAACAATAGTATTATATTGTAATGTTGATATTAGCTTAATAAGAGTAATAAATAGGATCACTTTGTCATACAATACTATTAATATATGATTTACTATATCCACATATTGAAACAGATAAGTTAACAATATTAATTCTATGAGATTATAATTATTATATTTCTAATATTATTTTATTATAATCATGATAAATTATCATATTATAATTGTAGATTATTATAATATTATTATAATTTAATACTTATGATGATAGGATCTATGATTAAAGAATGTTTTATCACTATAACATATAGTATATATAATAAGTTACCATTGTAAGGTTTATGTTATTATAATAATAATGTTATTATTTTTAACAAAAATATCATCTCATTAGTATAATAATAATAAATAATAATAATAATAATAATAATAATAAAATAATAATAATACATGCATATCAATTGAAATGTGCTATTCAATTTAAATATAACATTTAATATATCATAATTTATATATATTATGTATAATGTATCATAGGATATAAATGTATGTTATTATAGTGTATATGTTATAATTCATTTAATGAATATGTTTTGTGTGTGCATGTGCGTGTCATAAAATGCAAATTACATATAAACATATTATATAAATGAATATTAAGATTATATTTTATATTAAATAAATTATCTATATAACTTTATAGATTATACAAATATACATATTTTATATAGTATATAAAAATAAATCATGTGTAAGATATATCATAAAAATTATATGATATCATAATATGTATATTGTGTGGCATATATTTGTAATAGTGTGAATGTGTATGTCATATCTAGCACACGCACATTTATAATATAAAGGTTATAAATACCTAATCTATATGCTTGCATAGTTATGTGTTATATTTCATTTGTTAAATAAAATGAATGAGTCATATATGAGTGCGCATGTTCTAATATGTAGATTACATGCTACAAATGAACAAAGTGATTATAATCTTATTTGATGAAAAATGTATTGCACAAATGTTCCTTAACTTAGTTAAGTTAGCTACATTTAATAAGCAAAACCCTTTTTTTTATATGTTTAAGCTTTAATATGCGTATATATAAATATATATATATGTTTGTGTTTGTATGTGTGTTGTTCTTTGTAGATTGCATAGGAACAATTATCAGTCTTAGTGTTGATCATAGCCTTTGTTACGTCCCGAAGGGTACATTAGTAGTATCAAGTCATTGTAAATATTCATTGATATTCTTAACAAGCCATAATATGAACATCAATATAGAAAACAACCACTTGGACTATTAAATTACTCCAAAGGAAATGACATGAAAATAGGATCAATGTTGCCTTGATAAGAAATACGAATATATATAAATCATATAGCAAATAAAGCAGTACTATGCATCACTATTAACTACAATTTAATATAGACTAAGTATTTTGATGACCATGATAACAAAAGATATTAAACTAAGTAATTCTATCATATGCTTTAAGCTCTCCCTTCCAGCTCTAATCCTTAGCTTTAAGACCCATACCCTAACAAAGGCCTAATTCAGCACAAGCCACGAATTGCCTTGGAACCTGAAATGTTTATGAGGGTGTGAGTGACACCACAGCTAAGTGAAGTAATTAGATTTTATTCCACATCAAACGATCACAGTCAAGTTTGATTAATAATCATATGTAATGCAATCATTCAATCTAATGTAACAAATACAAGTTTAAATAACCAGAATTCAAATAGGGTGTAGATTTACACCCTCACACTATGGTTATCAGGAACCAGCATTGGTTAGCCAAGCCTAGGAGATACTAAGAATCAAGGAAAGAGAGAATATAAGCATGCATTTAAAAATAATTTAAATTATCTCCACTTACTCTCGAAAGCTTAAAACTCTATTAAGTATTAACTATTTCAAGTTAATCTCATAAGCTTACGTTCCTTTGGGTGCCAAGGAGTTCCATAGAACCAAACATATCCATAAAAACTTAGTATAAAACTGGGAAATTCACATCTAGAAGTACCACTGAATTTATAGGTCCAAAATGTTATCACGTAACAAGGATACCTCAAAATAATGCAATTCATGCAATGCGTGATAATTTATTATAAAGTGTGATATTTTTAGTTCGTTATTAAAATGACCAATTCAATCGTAAACACTTATCAATTTAGCAAACAGATATACAATCAAAGGATTTCCACTTTGTTACATAATTTAATAGTCAATACCATCACCATGCAACACATTATCCATACCCCCATGCATAATTCAATTTTATTATCTTTTATTTTAGTGCACTATACTACAAACACACACAGTGAAACATATCTAAATTACTCACCAGTTCATCTTTAACTTATTCATCATAATAATCTTCTACCAAGTTAGAGAATGGATTTATCTCCCTTAAAATAAAGTAACGACAATCATATCATGATAGAGATAATTTGATATGTATTCCTAATTGTGGCTAAGTGTCCTAAATTTATATTTTACTAAACTTGTTGCTATTTTCTCATTTCTAATCCTATTTTAACACTTAAATAGTCAATTTAAAGCTCATGAAGACTACTTATCATAATTTCATCTATTTAATCAACTTGGTTCACATAAAATTATTATTTCTAGAAAAAGTGCTCTAAATGACTTTAAATCCTAATTTTAACCACTTATTTTAAACTAGACGTAATATATTCATTTTAACTCCGTTCTGAGCATATAAATAGTCATTGTAAATCTCTTTTCATGTATTTTTCAATAATCGACATAGATTTTATAAACTAAATAATTTCATTTTATTTTTCTCTAGAAACCGTTGGGTATATATGTATACCTATATATTATATTTTCGTATAATTTCTTTTCTAATTATTCATTTAAGTTTTCATATTCTATATCATCACATATTTAACTTTAGAAAATATTTAAAGGTATATACTTTATTATTTAAATGATTTATTTTCTTTATTAACTAATTACACTTTTAATAATCTCTATCTATTGATGTGAAATAGTAATCATAGAGTTTGAATTTAAAATAAAATGATGACCTATTTTTCTTCTTTGGACTGTCACCTATGTATGTAATATATATATATATATGTTTGTTGTTTTAATTTTTATTTGTCTAAACTTGATAATCATCATCAAATAATAACTTGGTTAAGGTCAATTCGTCTTTCGAATACAAGTCATTATCATGGCCTTATATTCCAGATTCTACTGAGCATAACTAGTATAACATAGGTCTTCTATCTTGTTTATTTTTATGATTATCTTTATAAGTCTATTTTACACATAGTAATTTGATGTTTCATCATAATATTGACTTTTCTTTATATAGCTAGAGCTTCTAAAATCAATATTCAAGTATAATCTATTTTTGTCAACTTTTCTCTCTTTTTCATCAACTGAAAGTGTGGGGTTAGAGTATTTTACCTTGATCTTATAGAAAATACAAGATGATTTCCTTCTTTATGCCACTTCTAGAGAAAGAAAGTAACATAGTTAAGTTCTATATTTTAAATAACCTTATTGATAGTGATAGGTAAAAGAATTTACTTACCTTTTGTACTTGATTTGATAAGTACTTTTTTTTTTCCTATCCTAGAAATTTCCTAAAGTTTGGAAGGGCATGACTTGGATTGTTTTGAAAGTGAAAGTGTAGCACCTGAGGGAGGGACTACATGCAATTTCTAGGGAATTATTGAAGTGGATTTGTTTTGGTTGAAACTAACAGCATGTGAGGCTATTACTTCTTCTCGGCAGTCAAGGAAATATAAGGAGGAAATGAAGAAAGAATACACCATCCACCATTGATTTTTAACTATTTCTAACCTAAGCTTAAGCTATTAAAGCTGAGGGATAAGTTAAATATAATAAGATAAGTTTATATTTATTACCCTAAGTCCTGGGTCAAGGAATTTCAATGATGTCATTTCACATTGGAGCTCATGGTAAGGGCTATTAATTGAGCAAAAGAAATGGATATATAAACAAACTATACTTATACTTATACTTATACATATTTACTATATGAAATAGGTAATGTTGGTTTATTAGACTTAAAAGATAAGGAAAATTTACTAACAATTTGTGCAATTGACCAATAGTTGCCCCCTTTGATTTTCATATTAATTTATTTTATCTTATTTTAATTTTAAGGTTACATGATTAAAAATTTCTAGGGTTTATACTTACCCATTTAGGGTTTTTATAT